>JADRCD010078957.1:0-12308 GCA_019843815.1 Montemys delectorum | reverse complement strand
GGCAGCATACTTTGGGTGGTTGAGTCCCAGATCTTCTGCACTGCGTTGTAGTCAAATGTTTTACTATACAGCTACATTCCATAATTATTCTTTTTTAAATTAACTTTACTTTTTTATTTTTATTATGTTAAGAAAACATGACCTTAAACTCACTCTCTTTTTTTATTGTATATTTTCTTTATTTATATTTGAAATGTTATCTCTCTAATGGTTCCCTCTGCCCCAGAAACCCCTATTTCATCCTCCTTCACCCTGCTTCTATAAACTCACTCTCTTAATAAAGGTTTAAATATGCCATAGCATCTTTACCTATAGACAATGTTGGACAACAGACTTCCAGAACTTATTCCCCATGTGTTACTAATAAAATACTCACTGATTAACAATTAATTCTTTCAGATCTTATAACCAGAGATCTTGATGAACTTATTTTATTTTTAAGTAGCTTTTTAGGATATATGGAATCTCTACAAAGTCTATTAAAACATCTTTAAATAAACCCACTTCATTTCCTGTTTTTTTATATTTACTTTCCTTGTATTTATATACTGACTTTAAATTGTTATTTTGTCTTACATGAATTTATTCTCTATTTTATATGTATGAGTGTTTTACTGGCGTGAATGTATGTGCACCACATATGTATCTAGAACTTGTGGAAGTCGGAAGAAGGTAATAGATCCCAGGTGTTATGGGTTGTTATGCACCACCACATGGCTGCTATGAACAGAAGCAAGGTCCTCTGCAAGTACTCTTAGCTGCTGAGCCATCTCTATTGCTCCCACTATCAGGAACGTCTAATACTATTAAAAATAGTAGACATGAAAACAAGGTTTTTTCCCTTAATCATAATATGAGGGGAAAAGAGGTTGAAAGCATTTCATGATTATTATGATGAAACTATGGAATACGCTTTGAAGATATATTTTATCAAGTTGAAGAAATAGTCTGTAAGTCTTACTTTCCTGAAATGTTCTTTTTTAAAATCTTCTTTGTAGTGAATGGGTGTTGAGTTTTTTTTTTTCATTTTTTTTTTCTATTGAAGTAAACCAGTGATTATTCATCTTTAACTTCAAAATACGTTACATTTGTAAAGAACTTTATATATACATGAGAAATATGGCTCATGTTTAACATGGGTATCAGTATGACTTGCCTTGTAAAGTATATTTAGAAATTCTGCTTTCTCGTCTATGTTCTAAAATTTGACAGTTCTTCTCTTGTATCACATAAAAGATGTAATAGCCTTCCTTCTAGGTTCCAGAGATTCTTATAAGAGAATATCTCATATTTAATTCTTTGCCTATACACAAATTGTACTTTCTCCTTTGTTACTTTAAAGACTTGTCATGTTATTCTTTAAGAGGTTTGAATACAATTAGTATTAGCCTTTGTTCACACAGTTCTGTGAGTCTATAGAGCCTGGTCTTCTTCAACATTCTCCTTTGCTGTATTTATTGACCATCAAAGCTTCTAATGCCATACACCATAAATCTTTGAGAATTGGTTGAGTTATCAATTTATTTTCTTTCTTTTTCAACCTTGCTACTTTCTATTATTCCATTACATGCATAAATTCTGTTCTCTGTCTTTTGATAATGAGAAAATCCATCTAATTTTATATTTTATTCATTTAATTCTAAAATTTTATGTTCTACCTGCTTTACTCTGAGACTTTCTGCTTTACTTGTAAAGAAGATCTTAATTCTTTTTACAGCCATTCACTTCAGAGTATTATTTAAAAAGTATTTTAGGATATCTTACTACATCACTCTGGCTAACATGTACTTGATACAGAAACCAAGCATAAAGATAATAAAATATTCACTCTTTCTGTCAAGTATCATCGGTATAAATTCAAGAAAAAATAAACTTAAAACAATGCACTCAAATGCACACAATATAAATGATGTGCACATTCATCCATCTACTAATGTAAACTACAAATAGAAATAAGGAAAGGGGCTATGCCTTAAATCAATAAGCTAGTAATTTAAGCTTTAGCCACAGGAAGGAACTTGAAATGATCAGAGAAAGCAACAAAATAATACTGAGAATTAATGAACCAGAAACTAGTTAGTCATAAGGATCAATAACACTGATAAAACATCAATAATGATAACAAAGAAGAAATAAGGAAACACAAATCCTAATATTTTAATAAATAGTAGTATCATTAATAAAGGAATACTATGCAGTTTTTTATAAAATACTTGACACTATAGATAAAAGGGAACAATTCATCAAAAATTAAAAACTATCACAAATCATTCATGTAGTAATAGTAATTATTTAACTATTCAAGAATTAGAACATTTAATTTTAAAACTTTTACAAAATAAATCTCCATACTCATGCTTTTTAAAAATTATTTTATTTATTTATATTTCAAATGTTCCCTTTCCCTGTCCTCCCTTCATGAACCTCCTACCCCATTCCCCATCTAAGAGAGTGCTCCCCACCCATTCCCACCTCACCCCTCTAGCATTCCTCATCTCTGGGGCATCAAGTCTCCACATATCCCATCCCCTCTGACTGAGGCCAGATAAGGCAGTCCTCTACTACATACATAGCCAGGGCCACAGACTGACCCATATATGCTTTGGTTGTTGGCTTAGTTCCTGGGAACTCTGAGGGATTCAGTTAGTTGACACTGTTTTGCTTCCTATGGTATTGCAATCCCATTCAGCTCCTTCAGTCCTTCCCTTACCTTTTACATTGGGGCCTCTGGGCTCAGTCCAATGGTTGGCTGTAAGTCTCTACATTCGCATTTGCTCAGGTGCTGGCAAAGCCTCTCAGAGGACAGCCATGCAAGTCTTCTGTCTGCAAGCACATTTTGGCATCAAGAATAGTGTTGGGATTTGGTGTCTGTGCATGGGATGGATCCCAATATGAGGCGGTCTCTGCATGGCCTTTTCTTCAGTCTCTGCTCATTTTTTGTCCCTGTATTTCCATGTATGTACTTTTGGGTCTGGGATACCTCACTCAGGATGTTATTTTCTACTTCAGTCCTCTTTTTTAATAGCTGAGTAGTACTCCATTGTATAAATGTACAACATTTTCTGTATCCATTCTTCTGTTGAGGGACATCTGGGTTGTTTCTAGTTTCTGCCTATTATAAATATGGCTGCTGTTAACATAGTGGAGTATCTTATGGGTATATGCCCAGGAGTGGTATTGCTGGGTCCTCAGGTAGTACTATGTCCAATATTCTGAGGAACCACCGAACTGAGTTCCAAAGTGTTTGTACCAGTTTGCAACCCCACTAGTAATGGAAAAGTGTTCCTCTTTTTCCATAGCCTTACTAACATCTATTTCTACCTGAGTTTTTTCATCTTAGCCATTCTGACTGGTATGAGGTAGAATCTCAGGGTCATTTTGATTTCCATTTCCCTGATGACTAAGGATGTTGACCATTTCTTTAGGTGCTTTTCAGTCATTCAAAATTCCTCAGTTGAAAATTCTGTTTAGCTTTCTACCCATTTTTAAATTGGGCTATTTGGTTTTATGGATTCTAACTTATTGGGTCCTTTGTATATTTTGGATATTAGACCTTTATCAGATGTAGGGTTAGTAAAGATATTTTCCCAATCTACAGGTTACCATTTTGTTCTATTGACAATGTCCTTTGCCTTGTAGAAGCTCATGACAGGCTATTTGCCAATTGTTGATCTTAGAACCTGAGCCATTGGAGTTGTGTTCAGGAAATTTTTCCCTGTGGTGATGTGTTTGAGGCTATTTCCCACATTCTCTTCAAACAGATTCAGTGTATCTGGCTTTATGTAGAGGTTCTTGATCCACTTGGACTTGAGCTTTGTACAAGAGGATAAGAATGTATCAATTTGCATTCTTCTACATGCAGACCTCCAGTTAGACCAGCACCATTTGTTGAAGATGCTTTCTCTTCCTTCCTTCCCTCCTTTCTTTCTTTCTTTCTTTCTTTCTTTCTTTCTTTCTTTCTCTGTGTGGTTTTGGCTTCTTTGTCAAATATCAAGTGACCATAGGTGTGTGGGTTCATTTCTGGGTCTTCATTTCTATTCCATTGATGGACCTGTCTGTCTCTGTACCAACAATACCATATGGGTTTTATCACTATTGCTCTGTACTAGCTTGAGGTCAGGCATTGTGATTCTTCCAGAAGTTCTATTATTGTTGAGATTTTATTTTATTTTATTTTATTTTATTTTATTTTATTTTATTTGGTATTCTGAGGGTTTTTTTTTTTTTGTTATTCTATGTAAAGTTGAGAATTGCTTTTTATATGTCTGTGAAGGATGAAGTTGAAATTTTGATGGGAATTGCATTCAATTTGTATGTTGGTTTTGGTAAGATCTCAATTTTTACTATGTAAATCCTACTGATTCATGAGCGTGGGAGATCTTTCCATCTTCTGAGGTCATTTTCAGTTTCTTTCTTTAGGGACTTGAAGTTTTTGTCATACAGATCTTTTACTTGCCTGGTTAGAGTTACATCAAGATACTTTATATTATTTGTGACTATTGTAAAGGGTGTTGTTTCCCTATTTTCTTTCTCAGGCCATTTATCCTTTGTATAGAGGAAGGCTACTATGAGTTAATTTTATATCTGGCCACTTTGCTGAAGTTGTTTACAAGCTGTAGGAGTTCTCTGGTAGAATTTTTTGGGTCTCTTATGGATACTATCATATCATCAACAAATAGTTGACTTCATCCTTTCTGACTTGTATCCCTTTGATCTCTTTTTTTGTGTAATTTTTCTAGCAAGAACTTCGAGTACTATGTTAACAAATAGGGAGAGAGTGGGCAGTCTTGTCTTGTCCCTGATTTTAGTGGGATTGTTTCAAATTTCTCTGCATTTAATTTGATGTTAGATGTTAGTTTCCTGTATTTTGCTTTTATTATGTCCATGTTTCATTAGGATGCTACACATCGAACTTTTCAAAACTAAATTATACCAATTCTAAACAAACTTTTTTAAAATAAAAGGGAACAAAGCAATCCAGAAATATTTTATTAGTTCCAAAATAGTATATACATAATGGGATTTTATTCAGCTTCATAAACTTTAACAGGAAAGTTAAAATATGGCATTTGTAAGTAATATATAGATCCAGGAAAAATTATACTGAGGAAGATAAGGCACAGAAAGACAAATACCACATATTCACTTCCATATGTGGATCTTAACATTGAGTCTTTAGATTTATGTTTTTAACTTAGAGTGTCAGTAGAAGCCAGTGAAGTAGAACAAGGCCACAGAGATAGGAAATGTCTTAGAGCAGGAGAGAATAGGAGAACATATGTGATATGAAACTAGAAAGATAGAATAGTAGTAGTGGAAAGAGGGTAGAAGGATGGGGAGGTAATTGAAGGGCAGGGAAGGAGGGCTAACTAAAAAGTTCATATGCAAAATATATATATAGAATCCCATTACAATGTATACAAATTAAAAACTACACCTAAAGCACAACAAACAAACAAAACTAGAGTTAGAAGGGAGATATCCTGTAAGGCTGTGTTGCTATTTTTAAAACTCAGGAGTTATTATTAGACAAAAATCCCAGTGACAGGTATGGAATGCTTTCTTTAGAGAGTTTGGTCAAAATAATTCAAGCTCTTGACATTTTTCTTGGTTGTCCATCAGAACTAGCTAAGATGCTATTTCTGAAGATACAATACACCTTTGTTTTAACTGAGCTGAAGGCTGCTTCTTTCAGAGTGACAAAAGGTACGATGTGGGCTGCTAGGGGAGAAAGGGTATCAAAGGACACACATAACTGGATTCTGAATTCTGCATGCTCTAGTGTCAGTCTGGCAGACAATATTTGTTCACTAGTTCAATAATGGCATGACTCTTTTGGACATAACCCACAGATGTCAATTAGATTTGAAGCCTGCTCCATATGAAGAAATTTATTCCTGATACAGTAAACCTAGTTAAAAACCTATAGCTGTGAGGAGATCTCAGACTCTAGGGGAAAAAAAATGCTATTGTTCAGTAGCTAAATTGACATGGGCCCATACTGCCTTCTAAATATTTGAATTTTGTGCATAAACAAATACTATTCTTAGCCTTAATCAGAGAAGCTTCTCTTTGCAATGAATTGTAGTGAATGAATCAGTTCATGGTAGCTCTAGGTAAAGCGAGTAAGTGAAGGTTGTGTTGCTCATTGATAGAGAGGACATTTATTAAATTCCAGGGACCCAACCACCAATCAAGGACTATACAGGGTGGGACTGAATGTTCTGGCAGCATGTGTATAGTAGGGGATTGAAAATTCGATCATCAATAGGAGGAAAGGACCTCGGCCTTGTGAAGGTTTTGTGCCCCAGTGTAGGGGAATGCCAGGGCCAATAAGTGGGAGAGGGTGGGATGACAGGCATGGGGAGGGGGGAGGCAAAAGGGGTTTGTTCTTGTTGTTTTTGTTTGTTTGTTTGTTTTTTGCAGGGAACCTGGGAAAGGAAAAATTTACATGTAAATAAAGAAAATACCTAATATAAATTAAAAAAAAAAAAAAACTTCCTTCTAAGGATTAGGAAATACTGCAGAGAGGGAACTAAAAGAACATAAGACCATGATAATAGGAAGGAGGGCTAAGAAGCACTGTCAAAATAATGAAAGGAAAAATCCATAAAATGAAGAAATTTATAAAAGTTACATCTGATAAAATAATGCTATCTAAGACATACAAAGAATTACTAATGTTCAGCAATAAGAAAACAGGCAAAACATCTGTTCTAGGATAATTTCTTTTTTGTGATAAAGACTATAAACTAAAAGAACTTGGGGGAAGAAAGTATTCGGCTTATAGGTTATATAGTCCATCATGGAAGGGATCAGGCTGATGAAAGAACTCAAGAAATCAATCTGAAGGCAGGAAGTAAAGCATAGACCATGGAGAAACGTTGTTCCCATGAATGCTTTTTAAGGCTCATGATGAGCCTATTTTCTCATACTACTCAGGACCACCTGCTCATGGATAGTACTACTCACACTGGGCCACACTAAAGGCCATTTTGATGGAGTCAGTTCTCAAATTGAGGTTCCTTGTTGCAGGTGTGTTAAGTTGACCGTAAAAATTAGCTAGCACAAATTTACTCCTTGGCAATTTGACACAAAAATACATCACTATTAACACAATCTTCCCTTTCTTTGTCTCCAAGATCTTATGTTAATATCGAAATACAAAATACAGTACAACTTTTGAAATCTTACAATCTTTCAAAGTTCTAATACTTTACAAATTCACTGTCTCTTTAAAATATTCAAAGTCTCTTAATTGAGGGCTATTGTAAAATATGAACTGTACTAAATATTTTTTTCCTCCAGAAAGAAATAAGCAGGGCACAGTTCCAAACCAGTCAAAGTTTAACACAAGTTCAGCTGTGTAGTTCAAATCCTATAGCTCATTTTCTGACATCTGGAACTCTCTCACAATTTTTCTGGGCTACAAAGGGCTTAGAAAGTCACACTTCTCTGGCTTTTCCATTGGCAGCACATAGCTTGTCTCAAGCTCAGGCTGGCTCCACTCCTCATGTGCCACTGACCTTGCTAGATGTCCTACAATCCTCCCACAATCCAAATATCTCCCATATCTTGGAGCTCTGCTTCAACTAAGGCTGCACATCTTCACCAATGGCCTCTCATGGACACTTCAGAGATCCTGACCCTGTCACATGGCCTCAGCTTTAGTCCATGACCCTTCAATCCCTGAAGTTTCCCCTGCAACTGAGGCTGCACCTTCAACGGTGGCCTCTTCCAGCTTTACTTCATGGACACTGCAGCCCTGCCATACATTTGCAACTCCAGGGTTTCTCCATTATCCTTTCATGAGTTCAAAAACAGTACCACGTGGCACATTATTTGCTAGGTTCTGCTGTCAACTTGACACCTCAACTGGATTACCATTTCTGTGTGTTGGTCCTGATGAAATACTTCCCAGAAGAGTTTTTGCCTCAGTGATGCTGGATTCTTATTATTCTGGGTTGATACCTCATCCCCATCTTACTAGCATCTGTTGTTCTAGTCAATCCCAGGTTTTATTTCTACACATTATTAAGAGAAAATATCACAAGATATCCCCAATAGAGTCTTTCTTCACTCTGAAACTTCACAAGGCAGGCCTCCTTTGCCTGCATTTTCCCAGCATTCTTATTATCTAAGCTCCCACATAACAGCCCATTAAACTCCAAGCTCACAATACAATTTCACTGAAAGTTCTAAATACTTCCACAACAGCCCTCCACCCCCACTAACAGGGTTATCATCAGAACAATAGCCAATCTCTCTGCATCAAATTCTATCCTAATTTGCTTTCTGTTTCACTGATTAACACCATGATTAGAAGCAGCTTGGGGAAGAAAAGGTTTATACTTCATATCATCTTACACTTTATAGTTCATTGTCGAGGGAAGCCAATGGAACAACTCTCATAGAGAAAATGCTGAGACAGAAAAACAAGTATATGAAAAGTTGTTCCATATCACAGGCAATTAAGTAATTGCTAGGAGAAAGATATGTTTTCTTCATTGGTCTATGCTCCTGTAAATACTCACTTACCCAATGCTCCTAAATAACAGTAGTTAAGCCTGTTGAATGAAGAAATTACTAATTTAAATTTGTAATGTAACCACCACTACCCACCTATTAAAAGCCTTACCTTATAATACTGAGAATATCAGATGCTACTGAGGATATTTAATTACCGAAACCCTCATCATTCCTAGTAGAATGTAAAATGCTACAGTCACTTTAGTAGGGTGGTGATTTCTTATAGAGCTGAAGATTTCACATGACCATATGATTAAATAATTGTTCTCATTGGTGTTTAGCTAATGAGTTAAAAATATAAGTCTTTATAAAGATACATATACGGATATTTTAGTATCTATATTCACATTTTGTCAAGGCATGGGAGCATCTATGCTGGCTTTTAGTAGGTGAATGTGTATGCTGTGATATATTCAGATAAATGATGCTAAAGATTAAATCGGTGATATAACTAAGCATGAAATGACAGATAGGAAAATTGCATTCATATCTGAAATTGAAGAAAGCCAATGTGAAAGTGCTGTACACCAATACTATAACATAGAAGAGGTAAACTTATGAAACCACTAAAAGTATCAGTAATTTCTAAGTGCAGAGGGGCAATAGGAATGACTGGAAAGAACACAAAAGATTTTTAGATTAACAAAATGATAAGAAAAATATCATATTAAATAAACAGAGAAACATACTGTGAAGTAGAATATTTAACATAGTAATGCCAATTTTATTCAAATGAAATAGAACTTAGCATGATTCCCATGAAATGCCCAGCAAAATTTTATTGCTATAGAATATATTACTCAAAAATTTACACTAAAACTATCTCACTAGATAAGCTAAAAATAATGTTGAAAATATTTGTGGCTTATTAGATATCTATAGTAATTATGACCTTGTAGTACTTAAAAGATGAGTCGTAAACTGGGGCTAATACCAATATCTATCCTAGTACTTATACCTTGATTATATAATAAACCCATAAAACTAAAAAACTAAAAAACAAATCAAATCAAAACAAAGAATATTGTAATAGAAAGTAAGCACAATACATGAAGAATGGTTTGAAGTACAAGAGAACAAAATCACAAAAATGCCGGGCTACTGTCTCAGGTCCCTTGGGCAGAAAGCCCCTGCCTAACCACAGGACATGCTTGCCAGAAGGTCAGGTAGACCACCTACCTGAAGACTTTTTCCACACTCTGGGTTCCCTACGCCAAACATCATCTGTTCAATCACAGCCTATTCTTTCCAGAAGTCCAGACAGTCTGCCTGAAGACCTTTCCTACTCTTGGTTCCTGTGAACAGACAGACACCCTCTGCCTAACCACTGCCTACTCCTACAAGAGCACTGGATAAGCTTCTTGTAGACCATTTGCCCTCATACCTTCCCCACTCACCATGTTGCCACAGACCCAGTCTTTGGTTATCCCTTGCCTGTTCATGTCTGTGTCCCAGCCCCTAACTCCAGCTGACACCCCTGCCCAAACACAGGCCACACCTGCCAGAAGACCAGGTAAGCTGCCTATCCATGGATCTCCTCCACTCTTTTGGTGCCCCCTCTCCAACGTTATCCTCAATCACCATGTAATCCTGCTCACCATATCTCAGCTTGCAACTCAGAGAACATTAAAAAAATTAAAGAATTGGTACCTCAATACAACATTAGTTTGAAAATTAGAATGAGCAATAATTGTTCCTGAAAGCACTTAAAAAAAATAACCAATTTTGAATATCAACTTGATTAATAGCAGCAAGCTAAATCCACTGGAAAATAAGCATCATGTGGTTTAACCTGTATCTTACTTATTTTACAACTGCCACTTGGCTTTAAGAAGAAAAAAGTGAAATACTTTATGGCAATAGTTATGTGATACTAAACAGGAAGACTTTTTGAGGGACAGTTATGACATTGGATGAAGTAGGGCAAATGTAACACATTCTCTTTGATTCTACATTCCCAGTCCCTTTTTCTTTATAAGTAGTATAGCACTTATAATAATATATTCCTATTTCCTCCTTCTTAACCCTTATAGTGTGGTTGTCTTTTACTCATCCTATTCATAAACATTAACATTATTTTTTGTTGCCATTATTATACAGAATGAATAAATATTTTTAAAATTCAATGAAAGTAAGAAAAGTGCTTTTATAAGGTGTGTTCTTTTCTTTTACTAGCCTGTTCCCTTTGTTTAAAAATATGCTGATGCATGACCTTAGTGTAATTAAAATTTGTTTTGCATTCACAAAAGGTTATAGGTCCTTAACAGTCTTTCTATGAACAATTACAACTGCATCATTCAAAATTATTTCATTATATACATATTTATATATAGTAATTTATGTTTTTAAAGTGTGTTTTTTCTTTTAGTGGTATTTTGTGTACTTGTTATTTCTCCCTTGTTTATGTTATTACATGAATTTTAAACATGAAATCATTAGTATATGTATTATAAGTATAAAAATGAGATCTCATCCAAATGGAAATAGCTTTTAAAATATACAGCATGCTCAAGAAATGAATAAGGTAGTAATATCCGATAGCATCTTCTTAGCATTGGAACATCCAATATGGTAAAGATGTAAATATTTTTCAAATTGATGTAATAATTTAAGAAAAGTTCTATTGACATAGAATAGTCTCTTTTGGTAGACATTGATATACTTATTCTAAACTGTATATGGAAATATACAAACATGACAATAAATAAGGCAATTTTGTCAAAACGGGAAGGATCATTATAACCCTTATTAACTTTTCAATGTTTATATATTGTAGAATCAGTCGAGGGAGTGACTTTTGGCTGGATGGGACAGAAACACAAAATATGTCGACCTGATTTTTGAAAAAGTTTTAAATGTAATTCCATAATGAAAGGTCAGGCTTTCAACGTGTATGACTTGAACAAGTAGTATCTCAAAGTAGAACAAATATGTCAATAAGAACATAAGGCAAGCCTCTGGTTTAACCTTTCAGCTTATAAATATTATGTCAAATGTTAAAAGAGAACACTCAAAATATAAAAACTTAAATAAGAAAATCTTTTCGATGAATGTGAAGGTATTTTATATTTAACATAAAGGCACAGTCCATAAAAGGGGAAACTTTAGTTGTATTTTATGTGTAGCTAAGCTTCTGCTGTGCAAAGGACTCTGTTTAGAATATGAAATATCAGTTATGTGTTGGGAGAAACTACCACTTGTAAGAACAAATTCATATCTTTTGGATATTACTTATATAAACAAAGACTGATATCTGCCCTTTGGTGTAATGGTGTCATATGTTTATGGAGGTAACCATCAACTTTATGAAATGGTTTCAGGTTAAGCATTGTAAAATGTCATAAGTGGGGAGATATGGCCCCTAGATGGAAGATACTGGTTGATTTAATAAATGGGCATGTTGTCAAACTACTTTCTTAATATTTATATTTTAAAAAGTATTGATTTGGAGTCTGAGTTACCTCCCTCAGGATGATATTTTCTAGTTCCATCCATTTGCCTATACAACTCATGATGTCTTCATTCTTAATAGCTGAATAATATTCCATTGTGTAAATGAACCACATTTTCTGTATCTACTCTTCCTTTGAGGGACATCTGGGTTGTTTCCAGTGGAACATGTGCCCCTGTGGTAAGGTGGGGTATCTTCTGGGTATATGCCCCAGAGTGGTATAGCTGGATCTTCAGGTAGATCTATTTCCAAATTTCTGAGTAACTTCCAGATTTGTTTCTAGAGTAGTTGTACCAGTTTGCAATCCCAACAGCAATGGGGGGGGGGG
>JADRCD010078956.1:0-32797 GCA_019843815.1 Montemys delectorum | reverse complement strand
ATAATCTCCAATTTTCAAATAAAGAATTATACAGAAGAATATCGGAAATGTTTATTTCATTTTGGGGAGACTAAGGAGGAACCTACAGGAGACAGTGCTGAAAGGGGAATCATCACATAGAGACCTTGTTGATTGTCTGCGCAGATCCCTTTTTCCATCCTACCTTTTTCTTTGGTTCAAAGATTCTCTCCAGGGGCAGAAAGGAAAGCTGTACATTTCAAATTATTTTTAGGACTTTGATTAACTGTGCCACCAGACCCCAGGTGACTATTAATATACTAGTAAAGGCAGTTAAAAGAAGACCTAAGGTCATTTAGTGAGTGAACGAAGCAAAATTGAAAGCATGAGTCTTGACCCAGTGATGTGATCTTTCAAGAAGACCATGTAGTAGAGAAAAACCAACAGGGAGCAAATGGGAATAAGAGACACTATCTATCCAAACTGTTAGAAGACAAGGTTCCACAGCATGGAATTCAACATTAAATGAAAGGACTTGCGAAGTGAACTCTCAATTCATCCATTCTGTCTCAATAAAGCACAATCGTATTATAACACAGCTTGTGATTATAAGACTACAGATGTGCTATAAAGAAAACCCTGTGTCTTGAAATATAAAAGCTCTGTAAATCAAAAGAAAAAAAAGAATGAAAGAAAAAAGAAAGAAAACGAAAAAAAAAGCATTGAATCTATCAGCTACACTTTCTAACATAAGCTTTATACAAGAGTACTGCTATATTCATTCTGTGTCTGTGACCAGAAGACAATTGCTTGAATAGTAAATGTTCCATAAATGCTTGTCCAATTGAATTAGCTAATTGGCTGATGTCAATTTTTTAATGTTTAAGGATCACTTGGGATTATAAATTGATTAGCTAACAAGTGCTCTCATCAAAAGAAAACTGGAAGCCTGTGCCATAGCTTACTAGGATTTTTGCAAGAGGAGACAAACGTTCATAGAATGCTGTTAATTATGTTTCCCCTTCTCATGAATTGTTTACTTTTATTATTTACCTATGTCTTGAATGGTATTGAAGCAAACCATGTAAGTCCCTTTGTCAACTGCCAGAAGTATAATTCTCTACAATTAATCAGTAAAAAGAGAGTTAAGCATTGCTTCTTTAGAATTAGGAAAAAACCTGCTGCTGATAAATTGAATGCATTAAGAAATTAACATACCAGTAAATGATTGATCATTACAATTATATGAATTTGCATTTCTAGAATTCTACTGAAAGAACTTGAAATCCCTCTTCTAAGATATTTTTAGCCACAGTTTCCAGCTGAATAAAGCATAGAAGAGAGAGATGTGTTTCTTATTATCATAACAAGAATTCCAAGGATTTCATAAAATATTCACAACTTGACTTTAAATAAATTAACCCCAGTGCATTTTAAAGTTCAAAACCATAATATGTTCTTATCTAATTAGTATGTTCTTATCTAATTGGATGTGCTTATCTAATGGATAACAAAGTGATCTCAGCAATGTCAAAGATTTGAAAGCACCTACCTACAGGGCATAATAATAATAATAATAATAATAATAATAATAATAATATAATAAACTATAGAAAAGCAAAGGAAAAATGACTTGATGATCTCAAGCACCTTCATAAAGGTATTCAAAAAAGACATTATGGAGAAGTAAGTAAAATAGAACAATGTCACCAAAGCATCAAAATAATCAATCAGAGTCAAGAAAAAAAATCACTTTTATTTCATGACAAATAGTGGTAATATTTCCTGTTGATAAGAATAATCATCAGAGATTAATAGCTGCTGATGTGCTAGACAATATTTTTGTATTCTACTAGTTTGTAATATATATATGTATATGTATATATATGTATATTTTATATGTATATGTGTATGTATATGTATATATATGTATATTATATACACATATATTTATTATATACATATATACACATATATTGTATACATATATTTATTATATACATATATACATATATATATATATATATATATATATATATATATAATGTTCTAAGCATTGTTCTCATACTGTGACTCACCAAAAACAGACAAAACTCTGTTCTCTCACAGCACTTAATATTAGTGGAAAAAACAGCAACCAAATGAACATATTAAAAGTATATTATTGAATAAAAATGTATAGTATACTGTTGAATGAGTCCCCTATACAGTATAGTAAGTTAACACACATACCACACACATACACACAGTAAACATTAGCAAATATATAATGCAAAAATGAGAAAAAGTACAAAACTATGACAAATGGTGAAAAGTAGGACTGATTATAAAGCCTCAATTTTCCCATATGGCCTTGGTTCATATCTATGATCCTAGTGATATTAGTCTTACTGCAGCTGTTTATTTCCAAAACACTTTCAGTTTAGTGCTTTGACATAAGTCACTGTTACAGTTCTTGTCTTTTGAGTTCCCGTGTTGTGTCTACAACATAACATACTAATACTAACAGATACACACACAAACACACACATCGAATGCACAAAAACTTTAGAGAATAAATAAGATAGATAGTTAGCTAAGCAATATATACTGTACTGAAAGAAAGAAAAAGGAGAGTAGTATACATAGATGATAAATTGAAATAGTATGGTCAGATATGTCTCACTAAGAGGGAAATATATGCATAATGATCTGCATCAAATAAGGGGTAAATGTGAAGAGGAAACATAGTTTAGGTATAGGGATCAGTAATTTCAAAGGCAGAAATACCCTTGCATTTTGGAGAAACATTATTTAATAGGTATAGTAGGATAAAGGAATCAGAGTCACCAATGGAAAGGGAAACTACCATTATGTAGTGTCTTTTATTCTGTGGTTACAAGTTGTCATCAGGAAAGTGATATTATCTATGATACATTTTCAAATTACTAGTCTGGCTATTGTACTTTGAGTAAAATGTTAGGGTTATAATGTAGAACAGAAGCAGGAAGATTAGTTAGAAGTTCCTTGAAAAATCAATATGAGAAATGATGGTGCTTTAGACAAGGGCAATGGCAGAGGAGGTGATGATAATTAGTCACATTCTGAGTCTGCTTTCAAAGAGGAGATGACAAGGCGTGCTGATAGGTAAGATTAGGGGGCCTGTCAAGGTATAAGGACTAGGAGAAAGAGTTGCAAGAATCTGAGGTCAACAAGGTTGGAGAAGGAGGTTCTGAGGGCTTAGTCAAGAGTTTTGAATAGATTCAAGCCTGGGCATTCCGAAATCAATACCAGAGAGAAAGCATTGAATACACTGAGTTTATTTTGGACACTAATGGCCAAAACAAGAATGAAGAACAAGTAAAACCAAACAGAGAAGTAAGTTACCCTACTGTCTGTTTTTGAGCTGGCCACAGATATGGGAAACAGGAGATAGATGTTGATGTTGCTGGTATAAAATACCCAGAAGAAAACCTACTCAAACACAGAAGAAATATCCATGAAAGCATTTCTTTCTCTTTGAATAGCATGATATATTAACTTTCCTACATACATGTTTTCATGCACCAAAAATTGCTAAGTGGGCTACTTTAGACATTCCTCAAACACATAACAGAATAGGCAGGACATAAAAGTTCATTTGCTTTAGATATGATGGAGGAACCTGAATGGGACAGGGGAGGGAGAGAAGAAAGGGGGCAGGATTAGGTGTGTCGGGGAGACAGGAGAATGAATGGAAATACACAGTTGTATGGGGTTGGGGGCAAGGGGGAAACTCTGGAAAGACCCAGAGAACTGGGATGTGAGAGCCTTCCAGGACCCAATGGGGATGACCTTAGCTGAAATGCTCAACAGTGGGGAGATGGAATCTGAAAAGACTACCTCCAGTAGATAAACATGGCCTCCAGTTGAGGCATGGATCGCCTACCCATCTTCAAAAATTTTGACTGAGAATTGTTCCTGTCTAAAGGAAATGCAGGGACAAAAATGGGGTGTAGCATGGTTGTCCTCTGAGAGACTCTCCCAGCAGCTGACTGAGACAGATGCAGACACTTACAGCCAACCATTGGACTGAGGTCAATGACACCTATGGAAGAGTTAGGAGAAGGACAGCAGGAGCTGAAGGGAATGGCAATTCCATAGGAAGAACAACAGTGTCAACTAACCTGGACTCAGAGCTCTCAGAGATTAAGCCACCAACCAAAGAGCATACATGTGTTGGTCTGTGGCCCAAGGACATATGTAGAAGAGGACTGTCTTGCCTGGCCTCAGTGGGAGAGGATGGGACTAATTCTGTAGAGACTTGATGCTATGTGGTAGGGGGGATGCTAGTGGGGGAGTTGGGGGAATGTCCTCTCAGAAGCAAAGGGGAATGGAGATGGGGTGAAGAACTCAGGGACAGGAACCAGGAAGGTGGCAACATTTGGAAGGTAAACAAACAAAATAATTCAAAAAAAGAAAGTTCTATGCAGGACAAGGAAGAAGGAGCAGAGAAGATATGGGTGTAAGAGTGTGGGTTAACCATAAAAAGGGGTATATGAGAAGGAATGCAAATTTATTATTTTGTAACTCAATTAAAATATCATTTATAGGTCCATTTGTACATTAATGAGTACATGCCATGAATACAATTTACATACATGATATATTGATTTGATGCAAAATAATATAAACACTTGCTCTTGAACTTGGTTGCATCCCAGAACTTGAAAGACCCTATTGCTAAAGACACCACAGACATTGAATCCAGGATGGGAATTGAGCTACCACTGAGGACTAACTCTCTCATAGAATCTGAAGGGCTATGCAAGCTGCTAAGGGAGAAAAGCAATAAATATTCCTATGTTGATGTAAAGCTTGAGAGCATCAACAAACATTAGCATGGCAAAATAACCTCAAGGGTAATATTCTGGCATTGAGATCTGGGAGTTCCTAACAGCTGTCTAATTGCACTTAAAGTTCCACTCAATATAAGGGAATTGATGACTATTACTGTAAACTAAGCTAACGACCTGTGGCTGGTAAGGTCATGGAGGCTCGAGGAGAACTTACTAGTACCATTTTCATCTGTATTTGCAGTTCAAATACCTATTCTTATACTCATACAAATGTAGTTGCCACTATCATTAAAATAATGTATACATTTTTTCTTTCTGAGGAGACATAGACCATTACAGAAAGTCAAAACTGATCAAAGTACAAAGGTCAACTGACCACATTGTACCCAGCCTTAGCTGATACAGATACAGATCAACTTCTATGATCAAGGCCCAAGCAGTGTTGCAGAAGAATGGGGTGAAAGATGAGATAGTATTTTTTAGACATAAGTGAGAAGTTGTATTCATGAAATCTCAACAATATGGTTACTTGATCCAGACCTATACAATGACCACACTAGGGACATTTCAACATGGACCAGACCCATAGATGAAGCAATCTCACAGAGTTTGAAAGAATCACTATTCTTGAAGAATGATTCCCCTTATGAGTTATCCAATTTCAAGTGGTCAGCCCAAAGCACATACACATTGATACAGAAGTAACATTAGATGGTATGTGTGTGTGTGTGTGTGTGTGTGTGTGTATGTGTGTATGTGTGTGTGTGTGTGTAACACTAATAGATTCAAAAGGAGATATATGTATATAGAATTCTTAATAATATATACATAACAATAACTAAAGAAGAAGTTATAACATTTAGAGAGATATGGAGGCAGAGACAAAATTGGATAGGAGAGAAATGGAAATGATGTATAGTATGCTTACATGAAATTCTCAAAAACAACCACTCTGGAAATCAATCTGGAGGTTCCTCAGAAAATTGGAAATAGATCTACCTGAAGACCCAGCTATACTACTCTTGGGACTATACCCAAAAGATGTCCCACCATGCCACAGGGGCACATGTTCCACTATGTTACAGCAGCCTTGCTTTTAATAGCCAAGCTGGAAGCAATCCGGATATCCCACCACATAAGAATGGATACAGAAAATGTGGTTCATTTACACAATGGAATAATACTCAGCTATTAAGAACAAGGACATCCTGAGTTTTGCAGGCAAATGGATGGAACTAGAAAATATCATCCTGAGTGTGGTGACTCAGACCCAAAAGGATGTGCATGGTATGTACTCACTAATAAGTGGATATTAACCAAAAAAGTGCGGACATACAGCCTACAGAACTCAAAAGGGACAACAAACTGAAGGGCCCGAGTGAGGATGCCTCACTCAAGGTTGGAGGGAAGAACCTGGGAGGAAAAGGGGATTATGGGGGGCAGAGAGGGGAACCTCATCTGGTATTAGGTGGGAGAAAAGGACTGAAATCCCTAAGGGCCAGCAGAAAGAATGGAAACAGGCAACCTCAGGAGGTAGGAGGTTAGGGGAACCCTCCAGAATGCACCAGAGACCTGGGAGGTGAGAGACTCTCAGGACTCAAAGAGAGGGACCTTAGATGAAATGCTCTGTATTGGGGAGAGAGAACTTGTAGAGCCTACCTCCAGCAGGAAGACAGGACATCAAGTGAGGGATGGGGTTGCCATCTCACAATCAAAACTCTGACCCATAATTGTTCCTGTCTGAAAAAATTACAGGGATGGAAATGAAAGGGAGCCTGAGGAAAGGAAGGTCCAGCGACAGACCCAAAGTGGGATCCAGCTCAAGGGGAGGTCCCAAGGCCTGACACTATTATAGAGGCTATGGAGTGCTCACAAAAAGGGACCTATCATGACTGTACTCCAGAAGACCCAACAAGCATTTGAAAGAGTCAGATACAGATATTTGCACCCAACCAATAGACAGAAGCTGCTGATCCCTGTGGCTGAATTAGGGGAAAGCTGGAAGAAGCTAAGGAGAAGGGAGACCCTATAGGAGGACCAGCAGTCTCAATTAATCTGAACCCCCAAGATCTCTCAAACACTGGACCACCAACCAGGCAGCATACAGCAGCTGATATGAGGCCTGTCATATGTAAGCATATCACCTGATGAAATCCTCTCTGAACCTCTAAAGAAAGAAAATCATGACATTTAGTGTTCAGAGCACATGTTAGAGTCTTAATTGCGTCACAAATTAGATTTGCCATATTGTGAAAATTAACCTCCATACTTTAACTTTGTGACCTGTCAAATGAGGAGCAGTAGTGTGCATGAGTCAGGGTTATATGAAATGTTGGATTAGGATACCCTTACTGTGTTATACATGATCTATTTTTATTCTTCAAATATAGGCATGATGAGGATGTATTTACTAAAAGATAGTTGTTTACAATGTACTACTTGGCTGTCTATGTGAGTCTAGAATTCTGTTCCTGTCACAGTATTTTTTTTAACTTGGGAAGTTGCTAGAGACTGATTCCTATTTGTTTCTTTTTGTCTCAGATGCTCAGAAGTCACCTATGAAGTTAAGCCTCTTATGCGGATTAAGTCAATGACAATATTGATTTGGGCATTTCATGAGCTACCAATTCTAGTTATCATAACCTTGCAAGGAAGAGAAGATATGCCCTGGAAGATTAGAATCTCTCTCATTCTTACTCTGAATAGACTTGTGGAGTAATCCAGTGGATGTATAGTTAGAATACCATCCAGGTCATAAGCTAAAATATTCTGCATGTATTAAAAGCACTTCAAAAGAGTGTGCTGTTGTGAACCAATGAGAAAAAAACAGGTGTTTGCAGTTCTTTGATCAGTTCCTTATCCCTGAAAATATCAACTGATCCATTCAAATATGAACTCTTAAAATTTTACATTTACCTCTCTGTTCTCTTCTAACTCATCCTCAAGTTAGTTTACAAGCAGTGGTTTAGTCAGTGATGAAATGCACATTGTTTTATAATAAACTGGAAGCAGTTTAGAAATACTATCTGTTCTAGAAATATTAAAGAGCCATTTGATGATTATGGCTATAAGGTTAATAAGTATGTGGCTGTATGGCATACACCCTGTGAGCATGTGGAAGTATGCATACTATTTTAATTGAAGTGTTAATTTTACCACCAAGGTAGATTTCAGTGTTGTAGCAGAAATTTAAGTTCCAAAGGAATTTTAGTCCCAAAGAAAAGTTGCCCCCCAAGGAAAGATTGTTAGAGATGCTGTGGCTTCAAAGAACCATGACTGAACAAGGTTGAAGAGTAAGAGAAACCAATGGAGAAGATTGTAATGGAAGGAGTGTGTGAGACATTACTCAATTCAATCCAATCCAATTTCAATTCCAATTAAATTCAATTTATTCAGGAAATCTTACTAAGTGTTGATTTTGTGGTGACACTGTGCTGAGCTAACAAGGAAAAGAGCAAGTTCCACACAAATTCCTGCTGGTTCAATATTCCTTATATTATACAACACTGAATAATTCAACATGAAATACAGAAAAGCCAAAGTTTTAACTTTCTGATCCAAATTACTAAATATTTTTAAAATTTCCAACTTGGGAATTATTGACCTATATTAAAGTGTCTAGTTACACCATAGTGTTCGCTTGTTATATTCCATGTCCTTTTAAGGACATGGCAAGGAAAAAGGACTTGAAATGCTTGCTACTTCTGGAAGCTTGGAAAATATTCTAGAAAATATAAGACAATTTTTTCCCTCTTTGTAAGTTATGTGGATATGCAAAATGTGTGCATATAAGTGCAGGTATGCATGGACCACAAAGTGCATATGGAATTTAGAGGGTAATTTTGTAAAATGGTTCACCAGGCTTGCCGGGTAAGTACACTTATGTGATAAACCATCTGTCTATACCAAGAAATCTTCTGGTTGCCTCAAAATCAAACAGTATCCTCATCTGAAGCTCCTCAAAGCAGTAATTGTCAAATTGAATTTGGGCAAAAATTATGTAAGGAATGAAGATTGTTCTGATATGGTAGGGAGTGAAAAATTAGCATAGCATATATGTTATGACAAAAGATTGGTGAGGCCATCGAACTAGAATCAGAGCAGACATAGTGAGGTTATACAAAGATCTTTGACCTTATTGTAATTAACTTTTAAGTGCTTTGAACATTGGTTCTGAATGTGCATGATAAAATTATTTATTCGAGCTAGAGAAATGGCTCAGCGGTTAAAAGATCTGATTGTGCTCTTCCAGAGGTCCTGAGTTCAAATCCCAGCAACCACATGGTGGCTCACAACCATCTGTAATGGGATCTGATGTCCTATTCTGGTGTGTGTCTGAAGACAGCTACAGTATATTTAATGTAATGTACTCATATACATTAAATAAATACTATTTTAAAAAATATTTATCCATGATCCTTTTTATAGCTTTTGTGTTTTAATATTTATTTTAGGAAAGGCTCAATTGATTTCTGTTTAATATTATGAGAAATGTTTAGTTTGTTGAAGTATTTTTCTAATGGCCTTCTTACCATGTCTAGTTGCCATGAAATCCTGGATCATATTGAATCCAGAGTCTTTTATGATTGAATTCCAATGTTCTTATATAAGTTCACTTCTAACAAAGTAGCTTCACAATTTATATTCAGAGTCAAATAGCAATTGTACAACTCATAAACACACAGAACAAGAGCTGAAATTATACATAAAAGATAATCATGTTAGTGGATAATATGTCTGTAATCTACAGGAACCCAAATATGAGAGAGGGTCATTTAGCTGTGATATTTTCCTTTCCCTTTACCCTTGGTAGCTGGCATGAATAAGAATAAAACAGAATAGAAAGCCATTTGGGAGCTTTCAGGCTATGTGTACTGACTTGATTTTTGAATACTATCTAGAGTTTCAGTCTTGTAAAACAGAAGTAAAGATTAGAACAACTTTTGTCCATACAAATTTAGTCTGACATTAATTTCACATGCAGATATATCCTCATATGCTAAAGGCATGAGAAAAATAGGACACAAAGAGTGGCTTTGTCAGTGAGTTTTAAGCTAAATCTTATTGTGAACTTATGAATATACATTTCAGGTATATAATTACTATATTTAAAATAAATTTATTATATGAGAACAGATCATGGAATAATATGATCAAATATTCTCCTTAGGCCATGTAGAGAAAACACTCAGTGTGCTGTCATCCTTTTTTGAAGAGTGACAGCAAAAGTATATAGTGATGATACTTGAGTCTTTTCTTTTGAAATTCTGTAAATAGTGTTAAAATTTAAGAAATCCATATTTTCCAATAATCATATACTGAATGTATATTATGTACCAAATATTGTTCCAGTCTCTAATATAAGTTGTAAAAGCATGATAGGAATAATATAGCACCACCTGGGTGCTTGTATTTTTTAAAGAAAATTGATCAAATATGTGCTACAATCCATTGGAGTCATGTACTGGCTCTGCCAATACCACGTGTGGCTTGGAAAGAATACACAGACTGGGTATCTTGGCTGTTACAGTTACAATGCTCCAGGAAGCAGATTTATTGCTTTCTTTCCAAAAGGTGGTGAGAAGGAAACCATAGAGAAACAGACTATGCCAGCCACTAGTGTTTGGCTAGCAGAGCTGGAGCTTAGAGAACTTGAGATGAAAATCTACAACACTAATAGGAGGCATTAGTATTCCTGCCTGAATTTCACATGCTATTCTATAAAGGTTTTGTTTTGTTTTGTTTTTTGTTATGATATACAAGTATGTCCTGCTTAAGAAAATACAATCAATAGAATAAACTAGAGTATAATTGTATTATAAATTTATGACCCTTGTTGCATCATACATCCATACACAATTAGTGAGTATTTGATAGAAATACACATATCCATACATACAAAATGTACAACACAGTTATGAACTTCTTATGGCCATTCTCTTTATCAAAGTCACAGATTGTATTTTTCTAATTAGTGAAGGTGATTTTAGATAATATTTATTGATTAATCTGAGACACCATTAGCATTTAGCTTGGTTAGATGTCAGTGTGATAATTTTTTAAGTGTTCATGAGACATTGAACTTGAACCACTCATGAGAAGACATAATTGGACTCTAGTAGTGAGTCTTTGTAAAAGTCTGAGCTGCTTAGAAAATGAGTCTTCAGGCTCTAGTGTATCCTTATTAATTTTTTTTGTCTTTGAGCTCATTTCTAACTGCCTTTTATTCCATTACATAAGAGACACAAAGAATCATCTACTCAAACAGACTCAAGAGTAATAAAATTAAATATTTCATGTGGTACAGGAAGGAGTGGTGCCAAAATAGCACTGCAAATGCTTGAGTTTATACTGACGGGACAGCAGAAGCCTCAGATTTTGTTATAAAGGCTTCAAATGAGAATATTTCCAATGTTTCAGGGGACTCAAGATTTATCTTCTGTCACCTCTTACCCATTCAGAATTATAATGAGAATGAAAAGTGCTAAAAATAAGTATAAATTATTTGTATTAGTGCCAGTTCTGCCTCACAGATGATAAAAAAAAAAAAAAACCCAAAACAGTTTTGTGACAGGGTGATTTCCTGACAAGACATGTTAGAATACTTCACACTTATCCTACCACAGATATCTAAAACCATTTTTGACTGTTTGAATATCAGGCTAGATTTCAAAATTCCAACTCTGAAGCCTCCTCAAACCTTTATAATAAAAGAGAAGCAGCATGGAATAGGGGTGTAATTTCAGTACATATCATGAACTAAAACCCATGGTGCAGTGGAGGTCCTTGTTATCTATAGAACCAAATCCTTGCCTTTCCACTTGGTTTTTTAGGTTTGGTAACGGGCTTCCTTTGACATCCCACTAAATTTTACTTTGTATCTTCTGCAGTGTCTCTGTGCTTCAAATACACTACCTATTCTGTTTTTCATTCAAATTATTCGTCTTAGCTTGATCTCTGAATCTTTGTCCAAAATACATAATGAACAGGCTCCAAAGGGGGTGCGAGGGTGGAAACAAATATTTTCCCCTCAATCTTCACAGTCTGAGACAAACATCCATTTTCCTCCTTCCCTGTAGCTAAAGCAATTCAGTAGAAACCAAATTACGTGCCCCCAAAGAGAGCAGTTTTGCTGCCCAGGGGACAGCCATTTATGTGACACTTAGTCAGAGAACCAATTTTTATCTTCTCAAATTATGTGTATCCTCAAAGGAAATACACAATTCCCCTGAACAAAATTATTTAAGAAGCGAACACCAGCATTATCTCCCATATTGGTGTGTAGGTTTTCATCTAGATTAAATAAGAAACATTAAAAGTTAGGACACAGCATTGAGCAAAGAAACATTAAAAGTTAGGACACAGCATTGAGCAAAGTTGGCTGATGGCTAGAGAATGCAATGTAAGAGTTACCTTTAGGTTGAGAGTAAAAAGCAAGCTAGAATTAAGAAACTGACTTGATTCTTCTTTGCTTTGATGTTGAAAGTTACAATTGCAACTGTAAAATATATCTACAATGAGCTGTATGCTTTTGTTGTTTTCTAAAGTTAATTAAATTCTTTATATACAGAAGTGCTTCAGTCAAACTTAGCCCAATTAAGTAACCTATGTCATTTGCTACTAAATTGACATCTAGAAGGTCATGAGTTGTACTTGCACATAAACCATATAAAGAAAAATTAGAGTGTGACCAGAGATAATGTCCTTTACAAAGCTGTCTCAAGGTGTAATATCTAGGCTGTACCACTACAAACATACAACATTCATTTTCTACTTACATGTTCTTTTTTGAAACTGAGTTTCAAATACACTTGCACAATGTTAAAATCTGTATCCATCAATATGAATATGTATAAATAGTTATGTAAGGAGATACTAGTTTTTTTTAAACCATCTTTATTTACTAACCATCTTTATTTTAGATTTGGCACTGGTGGAAAACTTCCCAGTTGAGGATAACAGTAGTATATCAGGATGACATAATGTTAGTGGAATGAGCTTTGGGGATAGAGTTCCTTGCTTGGTAGCTTTGTAGCCCTGCAGACTTGTGTCTTCTATTACTAAAGTTTGAAGGACCATAGATATAGAAAGTTTTCAAGGGCTTCCTAAATCCTATGGAATTTTAGGTAAATATTGTGTCTGTATGCATGTTTTCCTGAATAGTCCCAGGGATTTAATGAGATTCTGAAGGCAGTTTTAACACCCCAAGCCCCACCATACTAAAGAAATATGTCTCTAGGCTTTGAGAAACAAGGAACGATCTTACAAAAATGAAGTTATTATCAAGTCTGTATTCTCAAAAGGCCATTGGTAACAACAAGGAAGAGAAGTTGGGCTCCCCAGTACTTAGAATAAAATTTAACACGCAAAATATGTAGTTATAATCTCTTAAATTGGTTTCACAGAAAGGCACTCCAAAAAAATAACTAAGGGATGCCCAATCTTGTTTTGGCTCTCTATTCTCTTTGGAAAACACGTTTTTAAAATGAAAAAGTCTGCTTAAACCTTTGACCATAGGGTAGAATATTCTCCTATAGATGAATCTAGAAGTCTAAAAAACATGTATGCAATGGTCAGTGAGCCCTGTTGTGTGCCTTAGCTCTGATAGGTTCATAAGCTGTGTGACTATAAAAATAGGTGCTATATAATAGAAATTAAATCTTAGATATTTGTAAAGCTAACCATCAACATTTGTAAAAACTCAAGACTCTATTGAAATCAATAGAAATTCAAAATAAAAATAAAAGTCACTATGGCTATTTCTACATCATAGCACTGTAATCTAAACTATATATAAATCTACCTAGCAGATTATCTAACATCAATGATCATTCTCATTCTCATAATTCATCTTTGATCAGATCTCATTTAGCGTGCATGTATGTATGCAATTTGCTTGGTCTTAAAACCCTTTCCCTATTCCTTCCACTCTTGCTTACATTTATACATTCACCAGATGACCTTGGGTCTTTTTTATCCAGTGAAATGGGAACACTAAAATATGTCCTTCTTTAATGTTTGCCATTTTAGTTTGGAACCTAATTTCTATTACAGAAGATACAAAGAATGTTTGCTTTAGGGAACATTAATTTTCGTTAGGGATATAGTCCTTCAGAGGTTCCCCATACTCAAGGAAATAGCCCTACACATATACCCATACTCACACTGCTGAACAAAACAAAAGAAGTAATATAATTGGGAGTCAAGAATGGGAAGAGGGAAGGGGTAGAATTTGAACACAGGGAATAGAGCATGAATTTAACCAAAACCCACTGTATACATGTAATTTTTAAAAGGAGAAAACAAACTTAAAATTCTTTCTACCAGTGTTCCTGACCTATTTTCTTCTATAATATTATTATAATAGACATTCAGTTTCATTTATTCTCTTACTCTTTCAGATATAGGACTTCTCTAAGATCATTGGATATGGTTGGATCTGAATCTAAATGTCTACTGTGATCCCCACACAACTGAGGAGACTCTTTTCAAAATACTTCGGTTCCTCCTGAATGTTTTTAATATCTAGTCAATTTGGAAACTCTCTGGTCTAAAGTTAGCACTGACGTGCTCAATCACCCTTTGTCAATTTTTTACCCTACTTTGTTAATTCTGAAGTTTAAAAAAAATTATCACTGCTTCTTATTGGGAAATCATATCAGGAAGTTTATGCAATGTCCAGTATTTATATTCTTCTCTGACATCTCAAGATCACTATTTTTCTGCTCATTGTCTTATATGAATGTATTATCAAGCTATCATACTAGGTTCTCATTCTGGTTGCACACATTTTCCTGCATTACTACAACTTCACAAGTAGTGTGTGTATGTGGGTGTGCTCACGTGTGTGTGTGTGTGTGTGTGTGTATGTATGAGAGAGAGAGAGAGAGTGAGAGAGAGAGAGAGAGAGAGAGAAAGAGAGAGAGAGAAAGAGAGGGAAAGAGAGAGAGAGACAGACAGACAGACGGATGGACAGACAGACAGACAGAGAAAGAGAGAGAGAGCACCAGTAGAATGTTGATATATTGGTAGAAATTGAATCCACAAGTCATGTTGGGTAGCATGGATAGCTTGACAATATGAAATATACACACATATACAAGTACAAACAAACAAACACAATCATTGACAATTTCTTAAATTTCATCTCTGAAACTTATGAAATTTATGCTACATGTTTCTTCCACAATCACTGGCATAATTCACCAAGTCAAATAAGTACACATTTCTAGCTTCTAAATCCCCCTATAGTGTATACTTTACATGTCTACCTTTCCACGTGAACTCTGAGTCTTTGATTTGTTTGGTTTTGGGTTGATGCCAAGGACTATTGGTTGTTCATCAGTAAAATTTTAGAATTTCATAGAGGATTTACTGCAGTCATATCACAGTCTAGAAATATGTTTCTTTGTTTACAATTCTAGTTGATTGGCATATGATGTATGGTAGATTGAGTGATGTTACAGCTGGTCTCGATAGGCAAGGATATAATGATTGATTATGATTCTGTCCTGCCATGGAACAGGTAGAGGAAGCCATGGTACATGTGTCAAGGATACTCTGTTCCAATTTTAGAGGCTCCTTTAGAAAAAAGTGAATAAATTTTCATAAGCAATGTTACCACCTAAAAGACAAGAGCCAATTGGAAATGTTCTTAAATAATTGGACTACTTCTCTTGTAGACTCTAAGTTCTTTCACAACAGTCATTATAACTCTTTATAGTGGAAATTCAGGAAAACTGTAAGCATAACATGCTCACGACAGAAAAATCATTATGTGTGATCAAATGCTGTTGAAAATCTCATTTTATAGGTCTTGTTACCATTATATTACTCCTGCCATCTGTGATCTCATCCCCATAAATATGGATCCTGAGATTAAGAGTTCTTTCAAAAATTTTGTAGGAACTGTAATCCATGTGATCTGCATATACACAAACCGTAGCTCGAACTATGGATAAGTGCTTTAAATAAGAACAGAAAAAAGTGTGCTTTGCAATTTTGGGATTCTATCTACCCCCTTGAACATAATATGTGCCAACATGGCTTGAACAGCTTCTGTAGTGGGATGAAGTAGCTCATTAACCTGGGCCAGGAAATGGGAAAATAACAGTCATGAGGGTACATTTATCCCTAGGAGAATGTCATCTACTTAGAACTATAGCCCTGGGACATACTCAATACTAAATTAGTGTTCATATATAAGTGAATAAATTAAAGGTCAGCAATAGATGATAGATGATTTGCTTTGTAATCACAATACATGCAAATCGACAGTTTGAATGTTTTCCACCAGATAAAATTGTAATCCACGAAACAACCAAGTAACCAAGCAACCAAACATCATATTAAGAGAACAATAAACCATAAAAGAACAGGATATAAAAAGAGAATGTCACCTTTACTGTATGAGTTATAACTGATTTTTGCCATACCTCTTTTTCCTGCACTGACCACGTTCCTTCGTTATTATTTTGAAGCAAAAGGGCTACGTTCAAAACTAATCTTAGCCATATTAAAGCCACAGAAAAGTTAGCATAAGTAAAATAATTTCTTACATTTACTTTTCCATATTTTTATTCATAGATTTCTGACTTTGGATGTGGACATACTTGTAAACAATTGCCAGCCATTCTACTTCCAGAAAAATCTATTCCTCCTATTTTAACTACCACAAATCATATACTAAGCCTCCTTATAGATATTCATCCTATTAATAAAGAACTAATAATGGTATATTGTTGTCTATCTTTTTATTCAAAGACGCTTGAAGGATTAAAACAACCCAGGAACATCAAGAAACAATGTTAGAATTCAGCAATCCACATGCACGTGGACAGGAGAGTTGCTGAGGTAACAAATAAAGCTGAAGTAAAGTATTTCTTCAGTATTTATCAAAAATTAGTCCTGAACTAGAAACACATAAACAACAACAACAACAACAGCAACCAACTGATTTTTCTGACAGATAAAAACAAAGAAACCATTCATAATAAATTATACAGCATAGTATTTATCTTTTACTAATGCTACTCAGAGTAATAAGGGCTTTTAAGTTTCTTGTCAACAATTGGCCATTGGAACGTAAAGAAGCTGCCAAAATTGTAGACCTAAATGAAGGGAATCTAAGTAGTATTAGTTTGGCAGTATTTTCAGACTTGTGAAAGCAGTTGGTTCTTATCATGACCTCCTGGTGTAGGTGTGAATAGGAAGTGCAGTATATAAAAAATGGTGTTTATTTTCCTCATTGCATATCTAAGACCAACTTACTTTAAGAGAATCTACCATCTATGCACTCTCTAAAACATATTATATATGATAAATATATATAATTCTATCTGTCACTCTAAAAACCAAGTTGGGCTCTGCTTTACCTAGATTAATGCAAGTTACAAATACTGGCATGCAATTTTGACAGCTAATAATGTTTTCTCTGATTTACAGGTGGTGCTGAAATAAAATAATAATGTAGATTCTAGACTTTACAGAAAAGAACTTTTTTGCTTAATATAGGATAATGTATTTCTCTTCAAAGGGGGCAGATATTTCCCTAGAGTGCCTCTACAGATCAATAAGAAAGACAGTACCATATAAGATCTCAATTTTCAGGCTTTTGGCTTTCTAGATCTTTATATTTTAGCTGAGATAAATCAGTCCACTAAAGAATGTTGCTGGCTGACAATTTAAGTACATTTAACCTGTGTTTATGTCAGTTCATAGATGATAGATTCAGGTTTTTGTCCCTTGCCTTTCTAGTCTTATCCTATACACTTTCCCTGACTAATCTCATCTATCCCAAGGCAAACTTTAGGTACTAATGTGATCAAGCCTACTTATATCCTTAGCACACCTTAAACTCAAAAGGTGTGTCTTCAACAACCATTTGGACAATTCATCTGCTGTCACACCAGCATCTTAAACTTAACATCCACTTCTTATCAAATTGATCAGCATCCTCACAATTTCCAAAACTTGAAACTGTACACTGATTTTGACTCTGCTTTATTTTGTAAATTTAACCAGCAATAAGTGACCCAAGTCATTTCACTTACATTATATAAACATTTCTTGAGTGTTTCTCTTCTCTATTTTTAGCTATGATTTTTTTCTTCATGCTATTCTTTGCTTTGTGGTAACTTTGTGACCTCAGAGATTCCAAACACTCCCATATTCAGTTATTTTCAATATTACAGCTACTATTCTCTTAAACCTTTACAATTCTTTTGTGAACGTTACATTATAAAACTCGAAATCTATGAATCCAATAACTCACTACTATCCACAGTGATATCTTAAGACCTTGAGTGAATGCCTGTAGCCTTAAATAATGCTGTATCATATTATAAACACATATATAAATTTGTATGCATACAGCCCTATATTAGAGTTTGATTTGTAAGCAATCAAAAATAATGGCAAAAATAACGAACACTAAACTGAAACAATACTGAAATAGAAGTTATATTGGTGGGGTCTCTTTGATTGAAAATTTCTCAGTGTGTTTTATTCATCCTTCTTGTAATGATCTGAATAATGAAATGAAGTGAAGTGAATGACACAGTGATAAATGTTATACAAGGACTAGATATGTGGTGTTAGGTCAGGAGGAGGATCATCTTCTTGTGGTCTTGAGTGACTTACTTAGCCATGATAGAGTCAATGGCTTGAGGTCAAGTACTAGACAACATTCATGGTTTGGAACACTTGGTAGATAAAAGTTTGTTTCTTTGGTTTTCCCCGAGGACACTCGTAGAAGAATAGTTTAATTATAAATTATCCTTTTGATTATTGTGTTAGGAATTAATTTCAGTAATATTTTTGTCTTTGTGAAAGTCAGAATTTATTAAATAACAATACATGTCAAAGATTTAGCAGTTTAAAAAATAGCAAACTGTCATTGTACCTTGCTTCCCTCTCTCTGTAGCCCTGCTGACATAAATGCAGGTTCTTGTACTTCAATCTTCTTAAGCTTGAATTCTAATTATAATTGTTATTCTTTGAAAATTTCATATATACATGCAATATATCCTGATTATATTTACCGTCTCTCTTTCCCTCAAATTCTACCTGAGGTATTCTGTTTTTAATTTTTTGAATGGAACTTTAGGAATGATAGTGTGCCAGAGATAGTCAATAACTTCCAACATTGCATTATGTTTAGATTAAGCTTACCATTATAAATGATCCAGGGCTAAGAACAAAGCTCATTGGTAGTGGATGTGGAACCCTGGTATAGGGTTCCAGTACCATGAAAGAAAGAATTCTTTTTCAAAAGCTGAACTAAGGAGATTAAGCACTAGATTAGTATATATAGCTTTGATGGATTAAATAGTGTTCTAGTGAAGTGAAAAGGTAAAACTACAACCTTAAAATATTCGTTTTTATAATGAACAGGTATAAGAGGGGCAAATTGCTTTTATATTGTTAGTAGGGCTTCAACCCCTTCCTCTTTCAAATACTGCTTTCACTTCTGGGATAAAACATTTATAGAAACATCAGAAACAAGACAACTGCCACCCCCCCCCCCAATTTTTGATTATGTTGCCACTCACTGGAAGCTTAATTTGGTTTTTTGTTTTAGAGAGAAAGAGAGAGGAAGAGTCCTTTGCTATGCACTCTATACCTGGCTTTACCATGCCCTCTGTAGTATAATGACATAGTACTTTGTTAATGTGGTCTAGAATCTTTATGGCTTTAGTGCTTCACCAGTTCTTTAATGAACAGTTTCCACTGAGAATCTTTTTTAGAGACAGCTTAGTTTTGCTGCACACAAAGCCTGCTGTGGGTGAGTCTGTTTTCATTAGTCTCTTCCCTATGCTGTACATGCAGTGGTGATTCTTATCACCAGAAACAACTTGCCCAACATTTTTTATAGTTTTCAGTCCAAGAATGTTCCTGAATCTGAATCCCCAATTCCTAACTTTTAACAAATGACTTCATGTTGCTTATTTCTTTTTTTGTTTTGTTTTCATTTATTAGATATTTTTATTTACATTTCAAATGTTATCCCCTTTCCCGGTTTCCTCTCCAGAAACCCCTTATCTCCTTCCTCTCCCCCCCTGCTTCTATGAGGGTACTCCCCCACCTACCCACTCATGTCTCCCTGCCCTGGCATTCTTCTACAGTGGGGCATTGAGCTGTCAGAGGATCAAGGGCCTCTTCTCCCATTGATGACCAACTAGGCCATCCTCTGTAATATTATGCGGCTGGAGCCATTGGTCCTTCCATGTGTACTCTTTGGTTGGTGGTTTAGTCCCTGGGAGCTCTGATGGGTCTGGTTGCTTGATTTTGTTGTTCTTCCTAAGGGGTTGCAAACCTCTTGAAGTCCTTCGGTCCTTTCTCTAACTCCCCCATTGGGGACCCAGTGCTCAGTCCAATGGTTGGCTGCAAGCATCCACTTCTGTATTTGTCAGGCTCTTGCAGAGCCTCTCAGGAGACAGCTATATCAGGCTCTGTCAGCATGCACTTTTTAGCATCTGCAGTAGTGTCTGGGTTTGATGTCTGTATATGGGATGGATCCCCAGGTGGGGCAGTCTCTGGATGGCCTTTACTTCAGTCTCTGCTCCACACTTTGTCTTCGTATTCCTCCCATGAATATTTTGTTCCCCCTTCTAAGAAGGACTGAAGCATCCACACTTTGGTCTTCCTTCTTTTTTTTTTTTTTTTGTGTACTCGTTTTGTTTTTTTGTTTTTTTGTTTTTGTTTCATGTGGTCTGTGAATTGTATCTTGGGTATTCTGAGCTTCTTTTTGGCTAATATCCATTTATCAGTGAGTACATACCATGTGTGTTCTTTTGTGATTTGGGTTACCTCACTCAGGATGATATTTTCTAGTTCCATCCATCATCCTAAGAATTTCATGATAGTACTCCACTATGTTAATGTATCACATTTTTTGAATTCATTTCTCTGTTGAAGGACATCTAGGTTTATTTCCAGCTTCTGGCTATTATAGATAAGGCTGCTATGAACATAGTGGAGCATGTGTCCTTATTATATGTTGGAGCATCTTCTGGGTATATGCGCTGGAGTGGTATAGCTGGGTCCTCAGGTAGTACTAAGCCCAATTTTCTTAGAAACTGCCAGACTGATTTCCAGAGTGGTTTTACTAGCTTGCAATCCCACCAGCAATGAAGGAGTGCTCTTCTTTCTCCACATTCTCACCAATATCTGCTGTCACCTGAGTTTTTGATTTTAGCCATTCTGACTGGTGTGAGGCAGAATCTCAGGATTGTTTTGATTTGCATTTCCCTGATGACTAAGAATGTTGACCATTTCTTTCCTTTTTTTTCCATTATCTTTTTTAATTGGATATTTTATTTATTTACATTTCAAATGTTATCCCCTTTCCTGATTCCCCTCCCCCAGAAAGCCCCTATCCCATCCCCCCTCCTCCTGCTTCTATGAGGGTATACTCCCACCTACCCACCCACTCCCATCTCCCTGCCCTGGCATTCCCCTACACTGGGGCATCAAGCCTTCACAGGACCAAGGATATCTCTCATTGATGCCAGACAAGGCCATCCTCTGCTACACATATGGCTGGAGCCATGGTTCCCTCCATGTGTACTCCTTGGTTGGTGGTTTAGACCCTGGGAGCTCTGGTTGGTTGACATTGTTATTCTTCCTATTGGGTTGCAAATCCCTTCGGCTCCTTCAGACCTTTCTCTAGCTCCTTCAATGGCGACCCTACACTCAGTCCAATGGTTGGCTGAGAGTATCTACCTCTGTATATGTCAGGCTCTGGCAGAGCCTCTCAGGAGACAGCTATATCAGGCTCCTGTCAGCATGCACTTCTTGGCATCCACAATAGTGTCTGGGTTTGGTGAATATTCCTCAGTGAGAATTCTTTGTTTAGCTCTGTACCCCATTTTTAATAGAGTTTTTATTCTCTTGAGTCTAACTTCTTTTGTTCTTTGTATATAGTGAATATTAGCGCTTTATTGGATGTAGGATTAATAAAGTTCTTTTCCCAATCTGTTGGTTGTCATTTTGTCTCATTGACAGTGTCCTTTGCCTTAGAGAAGCTTTGTAATTTTATGAGGTCCCATTTGTCTATTGTTGATCTTAGAGCATAAACCATTGGTGTTCTTTTCAGGAAATTTCCCCTGTGCCCATGTGCTCGAGACTCTTCCCCACTTTCTTTTCTATTAGTTTCAGTGTATCTGGTTTTATGTGGAGGTCCTTGATTCACTCGGACTTGAGCTTTGTACAAGGAGATAAGAAGGGATCGATGTGCATTCTTCTACATGTTGATCGCCAGTTGAGCGGGCACCATTTGTTAATGTAAGTCTTCCTGTAGGTTCAATGCTTTCTGGTACAATATATTCCAGGAGTCAGAACAAATTTTTCTGTTCATATATTTTACTCACAAATTTGATACATTTTCTCTCTTTACTAAGCACTTACCATATACCTTGACTGTAACTTATACAATTTTATGTGTAACTTCAAAACTGGAGTGAATTTCTTTTCCTTTCTCCATAATTTCATAGATTTGTTTATACTGTAGTTCTAAAAACCTCAGCATATAATTTTTCTTTCCTTTTAAATCAAGACTTGTCACCTCATTTTAAGGATGGTTTTCATTGATTGTTTAATGTGGCATTTATATTTGACAGCATTCTGCTCTTATGCTTTGGAGTATTTATTAAGTAGATAACTTGAATACAAGCCCTGTAATGCCATCGACTTTATCTCTTAACTAGAGTTCTATGATCAGTAAAGGGAAGATATCATATATAATACAAATGTATCGATCAAAGTGATGTTTCCTACCTGGGGTGGGACACAGATGCCAGTTGGAAAACATAATTAGTGTAGTCAGCATGATTTGTAATTAAAAACTTAAAAATAGTTTATTTCTGAAAATTTTTCTTTTATTATTTTGTATACCTTGGTTATATAACTAAAAGCCATTGGAAAGTCACACCATGCATGCGGAGGCTACTTCAAAAGCACTTATCACAAAATTGCACTGATTAGTTTGTATAGTAATTTTATCCACCACCTATGAGTTTCCAAGAAGCATTAAATTTTCACCTCCAACATAGAACTCAAGGTATGGTTAACATTAAATGCTCAACAAAAGCTAGTTGCTTAAAATACTCTCTTGAAAGGAAGTTAGCCTGACACTAGAAAAGAAAAACTACACTCATCGTATATTTCTTTTGATTACCTTGCACCGAAACAAAATGTGAGGCTAGCTTTCTCAATTCAGACTTAATGCAACATTATTCATACTTTTAAAGTCAATACCATTCTATGAGCCTATTCTACAATCCACAACTTATAATTATGTATTAGTCTTCTGTAAGGACAAATTTACTGAGAAATATTTTAATGGCTCTATACAGTTTTTAAAGAGAAAAAGAGACTCCAAATATTGATAAAAATAAAATGTTGTCAAGAGGGAGGTGGTTTTAGTTTGCACAAATATAAGATATGTTTAACTGAAGATGTGACAGATTAAAGTGAATGCATTGAAAAGATGGGTACAAAATCTTTCCAGTTATATTGAAGTATAAATGAATAATACTGCTGATATTACAAATGTGAATGGATATTTATATGTCAGTATATATCAAACTATTGACTAAATTTAGAGTTTTTGTAAATGTAAGACTGTAATAATAATTTAGAATGCAGTAAGTTTAATTTGTAATAATGCATCTGACATAGTAATATTTAACAAGCAACTTCTAATATATACTGTCACATATATTATCAAATAGGGAAGTCATAGGACATATATGTAAATTTTACAGAAAAACAGAGACCAGTAAAGAAATCATGATTCTTATCCTCATTAGGTATACAGTATGTGAAGAAAATCTATAGCGAGAGTGAGTCATATAAATAAAATATACTTCATGGAAGAGGAGATCAATCATCTACACAAAGCATCAGTTTGGTGATAGAGCCACAGTGAAAGCTGAGAGTAAAGGATGCTTTTATGTGAAGATGTGAATGATAGTTGAACAGAGATAAAGGGAGACAATGAGGATGGGCATTGCCAGAGTCTGAGAGTTTGTATCTGGAGCTATAGCTGGGTGGTAGAGTGTTTACTCCATATGCATAAGATATCCAACTCTATCTATTGCATCTTTTCTACCTTCCCCTATTTTTTTTTCTGCCAGGAAATAGGTAACAGCACAGTAAAAGGGTAAAGGGGAATGAAAGGAAATACAAGCAGATTAGTTAGACTTATTTTTTATAATCTCAGTGAGATACACTAAAGAGTACATTTCAGATGTAGAGATCAATTTTGCTGGATGAAGCAATGTGTTATATAGAGAAATTTTGGTGGCTCACTGGAAGAGGGCAAGCATAAACTAGCCAGTGTCTAACAATGTAAACCGGCTTGGAATTGAGGGTGTTCAAACGATTCCCTTCCTTTTAGTTGTACAGAATGAAGAGTAACTGATTTAGTATCAAATTGGAAATGTCCATCAGGTAACTGCATGTTTAAAACTGTAATTTATGAATGAGGTTAAAGCTTAATTAAAATGTAAATTTGGAAATTTCCCAAATCAAGTGTGATCATTGAATTCATTTGAACAAAAGACTTTGCAGGAATCATGCCGGCATCAGAAATCTCCAGTGGGCCTTTTAAAACTGTAAATTGACAGACAGGTTCTAAACCCAGGTTTTCTAAGATGGGTTGTAAGAGTTTGAATTTTTAGTAAATTCTCAGTTGATGCTGATACTACTGAGTCAGGGGGTATACAACTTGAGGATCACTGTCTCAGATGAATAAAATTGTTTAAAAATAATGTCATTGTGACTTACCCCTAAGAAATAATCTGCGCTAAATGTCATTATATTTTTCTATATCATTACCTTAAAAAATAGATATTGTATTTCTATCTCCCTAACTTTGTTAAAAACCATTATGCCTTCCATAAGTGAGAGACTTCAGTAGCCAAAAAATAGATTACAAAATATCTGTGTGTGTGTGTGTTTAAGAAACTCTCAATGTTCTTCATTACCTTGTAAGCTATGCTGCACAGCTTTTCCACATTCTTCCCACAGACTTCCTCTTTCTTAGGTGGTCTCTCCTAGCCTGTGTCATGTTTTCAGCAGCTGAATATTTCTTTGAGACTTCTGTCCCATATGGGCAATGGCTTGAAAAGCACTTAGCTGTTTACTTTACGTCTTACTATAAATTATTTAATCCTTTAGTCTGTAAATGGCTATTTGTAGGATTAGACAAATTCTGAAAGCGCAGATAAGAGGATTGTTGTATCCAAATTCATGCATAATCCGTAAAAAGCACATGGAACCTACAACCTCAGCTGGGTGCGCATGTGGAACAGATTAACTGAGCATATGTAAGCAGTAGGAATTATTAACCAGTTAGCACTGGCAAATTTGTTTTTCATACATAGGTTTATGTCTATAAATATTCACTAATGAAAAGTAATATTAGTTATTAAAAAATCGAATAAAAACCCACCTTGAGTAGATTTCTCCACGTCTTTCCTCTTTCTACTCTGGCTATTGTAATTCCTCCTCAGCTCTTGGTTATATTCATGCAGAGTTTCCCTGGAGTTGAATGACTGTCTGGGTTTTCTCCCATCTTCACTCTCATCAGAAGAACTGGTATAAGCTAGATCCATTTCATGCTTGACTTTGGACAGAGGCTGATAAGGTTTGCAGTCAGTTTGCTCCATCTCTGATTAAGCAAGCTGAGTTTCATGAAAAAAAGGATAAGGAAGTTCTTTAATGAAAACAGTCCTGGAAGAGAGTGAAAAACATGAGCCTTTTTAGATTTGTCCTTTTGCAAGGAAACACATCTGGCAGATTCACAATTGGCCTGCTAATACTATCAAAGGAGTGAAGCAAAAGACAAAGTGGATGACATGAAGCTAGCCGGAGGCAATAATAACACTCTGCTCTACATGCATATATTCTCAAGCATTTAGGATGAAGCTAGAAGTTGTAGCATCAGAAAAAGCTAAAATTAAAAGAAGGCTAGCTTACAAAAATATTTGCATTGGAATACAAACAAAGGGCAATATTTCTTTGTTATGAGAATGTGTTTTTAATGTTAAAGACTGTGGTTAGGTTAGAAAACATTATGGGATTTAGAAGTGGCCAGGGGTATAAATATTAACCTAGCATAGCTAGCTCACATTTGAAATGAATCTAGTGAGAAAAATACATTCACAAAGAATCGTTCTTTGCCTCTGGTTTAATATTAGGTTTAAGACTGAGACTCTGAGGATGCGAAGGGCTCTGAATGTGGAGAGAGAGCTACCAAAGTACATGAAATAAAGTGTACTTGAGGGGTCTGGACTTCTTGTATTTATAATGTGGCTTTTGAGTCTCAGGCCTGCAGAACATTTTTAATGACTTAGGTGGTGGTAAATTTTTGTTTGTCATAGAACTGAGAGGATGTAAACAACATTTTCTAGTGACTATACTGGTATAGGAACAGCAGGCTCTAAATTGGGTTTTTAAGCGGCAATGTAGAGCTTCACAATAAATCACTGAAACCCTCCTCCCCTTCCCCCTAATGCTGAGCTAGGAGCTGCTGAAGCTCTTAGGGCTAGTAAAGACATTAGCTGCCCTACTTATCAGAGACAGTTTGAGAACAAGTGCCATTTAAGATGTCAAAGTCCTCTGGAACATTAAAATTCCTGGGGTTTTTTTTTTTTTTTTAAGCTTATTTCTTTACATTTATTTTTCCATCATTTTTGCTGCAATAAGTCTGCAACCTGTTTCCTATAATTTCTTTCCTATAATGTTTAAATATGTAGTTTGAAATCAAGTATTTACTCCTTGATTTTTTTTCATCACTTAACCCAGTTTGTTTATTTGTAGTTTCAGACAGGGTTTCACTTTGTATTTCAATATGGCCTGCAACTCACTGTATATTCCAGGTTGGCTTCAATTGTACTGATTCAGTGTCCTAGGCCCTTAAGCACTAAGATTTCTGGTGTGAGCTACTATGATTGGCCTCCATAGGCATTTTTTGAGGAAGGGCCTTACTGTGTAACCCAAACTCATCTCAAATTTATTATCCTCCTGCCTTAGCACCAGTAAGACTAATATTACTTCTCCTGAACTCCAGGAATCTACCATATATATTTTCAGTGAAACCTACTGACATATAAACTATGGATCCTATACCATATATAGTAGCACAGAGCTTAGAATCTCTATTGCACTATGGTAAGCATAGGGTAACCAGAAATTCTTCAGTAATGTTCATGGGTGGCTGATGCTAAATGGTTCACTCTACTTTATAGTATGAAGAAAGCATTATATGTTGAAGACTTATTAAATCTAATGTTAAGTTTCAGGAAGGTAAAACTTGAACTTTCAAACTTCATAGCTGCTGTACTATTTATTTAGTACTAATTTACTCAAACATATATTATAAACTATTTATTATCCAAATACATAAATACAATAAACATTCTAAAAATATTCCAAGGTTTCTTTGGATTAATATCAGAAATAAGCATCATGAGAGAAAAGACAGATGCGATATTTTTATTACTTCTTTTACAATTTGAGTTGAATATATTAATTACACCATTTCTTCTTTCCCTTCCCTCCCTTCATGTCTTCCCATATAAGCCTTATTCCCTTTCAAATTCATGGTCTCTTTATTTCATTAATTGTTGCTGTATGCATATATATGTGCTGTTCATTCAGCAGTGCTTGATTATAAGGTCATTTTATGGATCCATTCTCTCTATAATTTTCTAATGCATTGAATAGTCAGTTGTATTTTTTTCACTTTTAGTACCAGCATGGATCTTTCTCATGCACTACAGGTTTGAATAGCACAACAGGTTTGAGTAGCTAACTGGCTGCTGAGGATTTCCATATAGTTATTTATGAAGTCCTCTGAAATTTTGTATGTTTGAAACTGGACTTTGTCATTTCTCCAGAGGTACCCAAAAAATTAAAGCCATCCTTGCTTCCTATCATCTTTCACATCTTACATGCATTCTATTGGTTAGTACATTTGTGGCATCTTTGAAAAACCTTACAGAATCCAAGCATATTTATCCACTTCCTCCGTACTTCTTTGGATCAAAGGATTTCCAAGTTAGAGTACTGTGACTTTTCTCCTAATAAATGTCCTGTTTACACCATTGCAGCCTGACAGCAATTTATCATAACTCTAGTCAGAGTATAAGTTTTAATATGTAAGTATGATGGTTTGAAGAAAAATGACCACCTATATAGGCTTATAAATTTGAATGCTTGGTCACCAGTTCATGGCACTATTAGGAGGTGTGGCCTTGTTGGATTGGGTATGGCCTTGTTAGAGGAAGTGTGTCACTGGGGATAGGCTTTGGAGTTTCTTTTCTTTCTTTTTTTTTTTTAGATTTATTTTATTTATTACTATACATAAGTACACTGTAGCTGACTTCAGAGGCACCAGAAGAGGGCATCAGATCTCATTATGGGTGGTTGTGAGCCACCATGTAGTTGCTGGGATTTGAACTCAGGGCCTTCGGAAGAGCAGTCAGTGCTCTTACCCGCTGAGCCATCTCACCAGCCCCTGGCTTTGGAGTCTCAAAGGCCTAAGCCAGTCTTCGTGTCTCTAGCTCTCCCTGCAAATCTGGATCCTTCTAGCTCTCAGGACCTTCTTGATCACTATGTCTGCCTGCACAGTGCCATGTTCCCACCATGACAACAATGAACTCAACCTCTGAAGGTATAAGCCAAACCCAATTAGATGTTTTCCTTTATAAATGTTGCTATGGTTACAGCATCTCTTCATAGCAATAGAACATTTACTAAGATGATTTTTTATGTTCTCCTATTTTCTGAAGCAGTAATGGTGTGCCATACTCTGAAATAAAAGACAAAAACCTACAGTAGCCTACAAGGGCCTTAGCTTAAATTTTTCAAAATCATCTAGTCTTGTTTTCCTTCTGTTCATGTACTGTAGTTATACTACTAGCATTCTATTTCTGAAAACACTAAGCCTTTTCCTACCTCAAGGTAACCTGCCATGACAAAACTATCTCAGATGACACTACTCATTCTCTTCTGTCTTTTCAAAAATGTCATCAACAAATGGCATGATAAATGTTTATTGTTTCATTGTCTGTTCTACATCAATAGGCATTATATGTTCTATTGTTGCTCTATGCCTTTGAATATGGTATGTAGCAAACCATTGATCAATAAATTTCTAAATCAGTGAATAAATGATTGTTGAACATGCTCAAGAGGTATTGGAAAGAATGTAGGAATGAATAAAGCATAGACTCTGTTCTTTACGGAACTTATAACCCAAGGTAGTGAAATGAAGAACTCCAGTATAAAGTTAGAATGAAATGACTCTATGTGAAATAATATAATGATTGTGCAAAAAGATGAAGATATCATGAAAAGATCATGCTTAGTTTACATTATATGTTCACGAGCAATACTGTTACCACCTACCACTAAAGGTCTATTGAAACCTATGCTATCAAGCCTATTTTAATTTGCATGTTCCTATGGCATATCCTTTAGCAGTTATACATTTCTCTAAATTTTAGGCCTTGAATTTGCTATGAACAGTGCAAAATGAGAGCTATACAAGAAGCAGAATTTCAGAATGTACTGGCTAGTTTCATATTAACTTGACACAATGTAAAATCATCTGAGTAGAGGGAGCCTCAATTAAGAAAATGCCTCTACTCACAGCCATTCATTGTACTGAGTACACGGTCCCCAATGAAGGAGTTAGAGAAAGGTTCTATGGAGCTGAAGGGTTTGCAGCCCCTTAGGACGAACAACAATTACTAACTAGTACCCTCAGAGCTCCCAGGGACCCAACCACCAATCAAGGACTATACAGGGTGGGATTGAGTGTACTGGCAGCAGGTATGTGGTGGAGGATTGCAAATTCGATCATCGATAGGAGTGAGGGACCCCGGCCTTGTGAGGGTTTTGTGCCCCAGTGTGGGGGAATGCCAGGGCTAATGGGTGGGAGAGGGTGGGAGGACAGGCATTGGGAGGGGGGAGGCAGAAGGGGTTTATTCTTGTGTTTGTTTGTTTGTTTGTTTTGGAGGGGAAAATGGGAGGGGGAAAGTGTAAATGTGAATAAAAAAAATACCTAATAAAAAAAAAAAAAAAAAAAAAGAAAGAAAATGCCTCTAAAGCATCAGGCTATAGGCAAGCAAGGTAGTAAGACATTTTCTTAATCAGTGATTAGTTGAGGAGGTCCCAGCCCACAGTGGGTATGGATACACCTTAGTTGGTGGTCCTGTGTTGGATAAGAATGAAGGTTGAACCAGCTATGTGGAGCAATGCAGAAAGCCATAACTCTCTTTGGTTTCTCATCATCTCCTGCATTCAGGTTCTTGTTCTGTTTGAATTACTGCCTTAAATACCTTCAATTATAAGTTATAATGTGCATGTGATATTTAAGTATAGAGGAAATAAAGTGATATATAAGTATGAGGGAAATAAATTATTTCTTCTCTAAATTGTGTTTGGTCATGATGTTTCATATGTGTTTTGGTCATAATGAGCCATAGAAACTCTAGCAAACAAAGACATTTTGTTAAAGGAAGAAAGATTTTCACACAAACACACACACACACACACACAGCAAAAACTCCATATCAATAAAATTCATGTGATTTCATGCCTGCCAACCTAAACTCTCATATACCATTTTTTTTGTTGCTGTTCATTATAGAAAGGGACGTCAACAATTTGGAGGTGGACCACTATTTTCCACCCCTGATTGTAGAAAACTATCAAGGACTTTACAGACAAAAAGAACTTAGAAAAGGTTTTGTATTAATCATCCATTGATTAGGAATCTATACTTATCATAATGGCATTCAAATATAATACATGAAATTAAAAACTAAAAATACACCATTTCCAATGTCTAATGTTATATTATGGCAGCTATGATTTATCACACTATAATTTTATGTACTTTTACGTACACAGATCTTGACATTCTCTTTACTTTCAGTGTGTCTATTTGAAACACACAATGAGATAGTGCATATATGAAATGAGAAAAAGACCGAAAGCAACACAGAAGGACAGATTTTATATAGCTGTTAGGAATCATTTTCAAAGTTCAAGTCACAGCAATTCCCACCTACAAATCAGCTAGGAATAAGGAATGTCACACCTATTCAATGGGTTTTTTGAGGATCCTTGAAACCAATCATCCTTTAAAGTAGAATACTAGTAAAAGCTCTTTGACCCATCTATCATAACATTTTTGTCCTAAAATTTGTCAGTTAATCTAAGAGATATGAGAGAAACAGTCTAGATTTTTCTGTATGTTTTTTCATTTGTTTTGTATTTTGAAAATAAGATTGATTCACACAATTGTGTGGGCTAGGGCTTTGAAAATATGTAATTGTGATACTTATCAAAGCTCAAAAATCAGATCTCAAATATGATTGGTCAATAATGCCTTTATGAAAAATTTACAAGCTCCAAATTTAACATTTGGAAAAATACTGATGTTTAAAATGCAACAAAGTTTGATAGCATGGTAATTTCAAAAAGACATTGTTACAAATCTGTCATGGACAAAAGATACTAAATACTAATTACTTCACTGCTCTTTTTTTCATTAAGTCCAATGCTAGGTCAGTCTTATTTAGACATGATGAAGAAATGCTAAATTCTAATTACTAGTCTGTATTTGCTTTCAATGGAACAACTGGCTGGGATGCTCAGTAAACAGCGTGCTTTCTCTGTGAGACTAGGTTTTCTAAATATAAAGTGAAAAGACTGAGTTACCTCAGAAATCTCTTCTAGTTCTAAAATTCCTTATTGTCTTTGAAATGAAAGAAAAGCAGAGGTTGATTAGCCATAAAACAGGAAGTACAATTAATGTTCGCAGTGTTCTATGTTTGCATTGTTAATCATGCTTGCTCTTTTCTTTTCTGTGTCCTTCCTCTCCCAACACTGATATTACACACTCCAATATGCTATAGGATATTGGAATTAAAATACTGTTTTTGAATCCATGCATCCTGTGCATATGCATGAATTAATAATCCCTTCAGTTCCTCTCTATTTTATTTTCTTTCTATGTCTCATTTATTTTTAAATTATTTCTTCTATTTTCGATATTATATCGTTACACCATTTTCCCTTTCCCTTTTCTCCCTTCCACCAAACCCTCCCAGAAACCCTCCTAGTTCTTTTTGAGATGGATGCCCTCCTTTTACATTGTTTACATGCATATATATATATATATATATATATATATATATATATATACACATATATGTTCATAGATACATAAATATACTTTGTTCAGTCTGTTTAATGTTAATTATATATATGCTTTTGCATGCATTGGCCTCTCAAGATGGACACTTGTTCCTGGTTGACTCACGATGTATATCATCTGATTCTACTCATAGTACCTGTTTATGAGCTGTAGCCTTAACAAAGAAGTCATACTCCAATTGAGAAAACAAGTAAAAGATACATAGAATGCAGCATAAGATTAGCAAACCTTTCTTAGCACAGCATTGACAGGGAAAGGGACCACAAAATACTGAGGAAAGAGCAAGCAAGGGCTCTTTGCAACTGTAGGAATACTTTTTCATCAATAAAATCCTCCTAGATTATTTTAACTTGACAAATTTAGATTGTGAAATTCTGACTGATTGTTCTTTACCTTGGCCATCTTACCTAAGGCAATCTACAGATTCAATGCAATCCCCATCAAAATTCCAACTCAATTCTTCACAGACTTAGAAAAAGCAATTTGCAAATTCATCTGGAACAACAAAAGACCAAGGATAGTCAAAACTATTCTCAACAATAAAGGAACCTCTGGTGGAATCACAATCCCGGACCTTAAGCTGTACTACAGAGCAATCGTGATAAAAACTGCATGGTATTGGTACAGTGACAGGCAAGTAGAACAATGGAACAGAATTGAAGACCCAGAAATGAACCTACGTACCTATGGTCACTTGATCTTTGACAAAGGAGCTAAAATCATCCAGTGGAAAAAAAGACAGCATTTTCAACAGATGGTGCTGGCTCAACTGGAGGTCAAC
>JADRCD010078954.1:0-14236 GCA_019843815.1 Montemys delectorum | reverse complement strand
TAATTTTCATATTTCTTAATTTGGATTTTCCTCAATCAGTTAACCTACAATAAAAAGTTTCTAGATGCAGAAGTCATTTGGTGAGTAACTCTTAAGAGAGGCACTCAAATGTATGAGAATACTTTTAGCTAGAGGAGCCTACTATGTAGAAATAGAAATGTAAACATGTAATAATGTAAATGATTCACAAGTAAAGAAATCTAGAAAAAAGGCAATTTGCTTGTCTGTATTACAATGAGGGTTAAAATCAGTAAGTTCCAGAGAAGTTTCAAGGAGGGTATATGCCTAAGAAAATCCTGGAGAAAACAAGAACAAACAAAACAAAAGAACAACAACAACAACAATAACCACCAGGATTAGAATTTGTGTCAAAACCTAAATAGGATTTTGAGTTCTTTAATAGTGAAGGATGGCTAGTCATAGATCTCATGATCTAGACATTTTTTGTATACCTTTGAACAGCTGTAAAGAATTCTGGCATGCTAGCCTCCTTCCTTGTCCTCTCAATTTTCCTCAGAATAGTATTTATAATGTATATAAAATACAGATCTATTTGTCACTTAGCATAAGAAAGTCTGAAGATGTATTGTAAATATACTCATGTCTCAGTTATCATGATTAGAAAGTGGAAGCTTCCTTGGCTCACAAGGAAACAGGATAGTATAAAGTATGGAATATGGACTACACATGCTCATTCCTTGTTTCCTTCACTGCTGACAATATACAGCTTGCCAGTGTTCTCATGTTTTCTACTCATTCATATTGAATTGGCTGAGCCAGATACAAATCTCTTCATTCTTCTTCTTTTTCCCCCTGGAATCCAGATGCTGTTTACAGAACAGAAAATATGTGCTGGGCTTTCTACAACTTGACAACATCTTCATTTGCATATAGGCATCAAAAAATGTAAAACTTCACATATGGTTTATTAGTTTCATGCTATATTGTGAACCCTTGCAGGTCAAAATACGTCTGCTCAGGCAATGTATTCATGGATCATTATCAGTTTAGACAAAGAACAAACTAAAATCTAATATGCCACTGGACTAAACCCTGGCAAATATACATACTCTGATCCACTAAGTCTGGTACTCAGCATGTGAAAGTGAAACCAGTTAGTGGAAACAGTGTTTGTTATGCTAAATTAAACTTCTTGAGAGCTCTGAGAATTGAAAAGATTTAAGTTCCATTTAAAATCCAGGGTACATAGCCTTTTAAATAGCTCCAAACTCTATATGGTCAATTCATTTCATGAGAGCTCAGTCTTAAACAAGGGTATGGTTTCAAATTTTCCACAAAATATATAAATGAAGATTTGATTGCTTATGGACAACACATTTGTTTCAATAGAAAAATTAATCTTATATCATGGAAGAAGCTGATTAATGATGCTGTCAGCCTATATTCTAGGAAAGCCAACATTGCATAAAAACTAGCATTTAATTAACCATTTTAGTTTTCACGAAAATTTTCAGGAAATTAACTGACAGTAGAAACTAATAGGTCACTGTCTAAGAGACTACATTCATAGTAATATTGGGGAAGATTGCAGAATGCTGTTTAATTAAAACTATTGATATTGACATTCATATTGTCATTTAAATACATAAAAATAATCTATAAATCAAGTGTGTTTCTGGTAAGCAATAAAGAATTAATTGCTCTATTTATTAAGGACTTTAATGATAATAAAACATCAAACTTCTTTTTTAACCATAGTTTTTAAAGTAGTTATTCTAAATTCAATATTGAAGAAGTGTGTTGTGACTTAATAACATGTTGCCTTTTTTTATAAGTTGAAAACAATGAATTAAAACCATAACATTTTTATTGGAAAAGAAGCATAATTTTGACAGCAACATGATGGTCTTACAATATAATAACACTTGTTTTAAGTATATTCTTCTTTTAAATTTATTTAAATAATATATATAATACATTTAAACACCGTATCTATACTGTATTATGTCTTTTTTGAGACATCAACTCACAATATAACCTTCCACATTCCACTAATACAAACCTGCTGAGATACAAGCAAGAGAATAGCTTATTGATAGCATATTCTCAGCTAAGCTACAAAGAAATTCCTGGTTCTGTGGCTCATAATTAAAAACATACCATCCTGAAAAGATCGCAAATAAAGTTGCCTCTGTGTTAATATATAATAAATGTCTTGGTTTTTTTAAATAATGATAATACTGTGATCTGTCTTGTGTATCTGATTTGAATTGGTCCTCAATCTCAAAAAGAAAACTTTTGGAAAAAGTGTTGCTAATATAAATCATAATCCATGCAGTAAAATAATGTGTGTACTCTACCTCAATGAACAATTTAATAAGTAAAGAAATAGAGAATAGAAAGCAAATCCTCAGTAGAATTAAAAGCAATTCATGTGTAATGAATGATGCAAAGAGAAATTATCACTGGCAAATGCCACAATTCTTAGTCAAGTATCACTAATGTATGATAAAATTGCTCACAATTCTACTGTGAGAAATAGCTATTTTTTTTGTGACTTCAGTGGACCTTTCTAGAAGGTGCATAATAATCACAGAAGAGAAATAGAAACATTTGTGATGTTTCTTTTTTTAAAATATTTTTTATTTGAAGTAAAATTGTTTAATTTCCCCCCCTTTTCTCCCTCTAGTCCTTCTCAGCCATCCTTTTTCAAAATCCTTCCAAGTTCCTCTCACTATTAATTCCATACCCCTTCATTCTTTGATTATCGATGATATATGTATTTATATGTACAATCTTATATAAATACAACTTACGAAACTTTTAACATTTGCGAGTTTATGATTTCAATAAGAGGGCTTATCCCTGGGAGAGACTAAATCTCATTCTCCCAGATGATATTAGTTGCCTGCAGTTCTTTGTCTATGGGTCAGATTTCCCCAAATTGTCTTCCTTTCACATTTGTATGTCCATTGCTATTGACATTTTTCTTGTCTTGTTTATATGGCCATCACTAGTGTCCACTCAAAGGACAGAAATCATGCCTGGTACTGGAAACCAGTACTTCACTAAGGTACTGCTTAGTGAGGTTGTGAAACTTAGAAAAAAAATCTCCTACCTCCACTTTGCTACACCAGCATTAATTACTTACTGCATTGTAAATCTTTTTATACCCACAGGTGAGTTTATCTACCACCCCTCATCAAAGAAGCCTCTCTCTATATCAAATGCAGAGTGCCACAGAAAACCACAACTGGACAAAAATGTAGAAGTCACAAGATCATGGGATATATACCTCAATAAATGTATCTGCATTGAGACTCTGGAATCTAAGGCTCAGGAAACACTATGAAAGAGATGATAGGAGGATTATAATAGCCAGGAAGTCTGCCATGAAACAGTTTCTCTTAGGAATAGCTGCATTAACAAAATGAGAAATAGAAAATTGGCACTGCACAAAACTGACAGATACTATTTCAGGCAAATGTTAAAGATTAACTAGACCAATAACTAGAAATAACAATAACAGATGCACTAAAAATTGAATATACATTATTTCTACGCTTTCAAAATAAATAGACAAACTGAATTCTATCTCTAGGAACCTTTGTATAAAATGAAAATTTCTAGCATTTATTCCTTTAAGTTGCTGAGGTCATTAAAGGAGAAATAGTTGGGGATTAGCCCATATTTAAGGAGAATAATGAGATATAATGATTAATAGAAATTGTAATAAAGATGATTCTAGAATACATAAAGAAACTTAGAGGGCAATTAGAAAACTTGAATAAAATCTTTAGATTAGAGTACTATATAAATGTTCATATCTTGACTTTTATTGCTCTAATGTCACAGATGATGTTAGCTTTTAGAGGGTATAGTAATACTTGTGCAATACTTATGTAGTAATCCCAGGATTATTCTAAAATTAGAAGTGACAAAAACAACATATATATGCTCTATTACACATTTGTTGTCACTTTTTTTTTCTTTTTTGAGACAGGGTTTCTCTGTATAGCCCTGACTGTCCTGGAACTCACTCTGTAGACCAGGCTGGCCTCGAACTCAGAAATCCGCCTGCCTCTGCCTCCCAAGTGCTGGGATTAAAGGCATGAGCCACCACTGCCCAGCTATTGCCACTTTTGAAAATATTATTTTTACATATATATAAATGAATATTTATATAACTATTGCCTATTAAGTTTATCTGATATTGCTTTTATGTATATGTTTTTAGAGCAAATTACTTAGTATTAAACAATCAATTATAGGGACATGTACTATATACAGAGGTATAGGCAAAGCATCAGGTGCATGTCTTATACTTAATGCAATATATACTTGAAATAAGTTGTAAGTTTGTTTTTAAGAATCATATGACTCAAGTGAATTGTTGTTCATATTTTACAGGCAAGTTAATCAAGGCTGAGTGATTATAAATCATTGTTCTAAAGGTCACATCTAGTAAGGTCTTCTTGAATGCATGCACTAACTTCTGACTGCAATTACTTTCCTTGAGTTTCAACAATCCCAAACTAACTACACTGATTCTAAGTGAATGAATAATTACCAAAAAGAAAAAGAAAACCATAGACTTTTTTATATTTCCATTTCCTGTTACATAAAATATTATAATACTTGAAACCTCTAAACATTGTACATAAGTAGGAACCAATAATTAAATATTGGATACTTCTTAACTTTGTATCAAGACATAATGTTATCTAGAGTCTAGATCCAGAGTATAAATAGTTAGGATAGTCCAATTTGTCATTAAGCAAAATAATAAAATTACAACAAAACTCATATCACTAGATTAGAGAGTGAGTTATTTATTCTGTGATCTTTCTTTCATTTGCATGAAAATTAGGGCTTCAGGCTGGTTAAATTGGGACTATCAATAGGCCTTCAACTCAAAATACATCTAAGGTGGACATTGAAGGAAAATATATTTGATAAATGTTACTGGAAATACTTTTTTATGGTTGGAAGAATGGCAAACATTCTTAGAAAGCCATCTCTTTTAAGAAAAAAAAATATTATGAAAAGAATAAAGGACCAAACAAGTAGAAACATTCCTGCAGATAAAAACCAGAAATTTCATTGGGGGAAGGGAGATCCTGTACTGTTTTTGCAGTTTGGCAGCTGTCAACATCTCAAAATATCATCTCACCCAAACTGTTGAAAGAAAAGAACCCTTTGATTTCCCCCTTGAGATGTTAAGACTGAAAATGAAATCTTTGTAGTCTCAGATCTATCTCAGACAATATTCTCTCTTATTTTCTAGTTGGCAGAAACATGTAATTCCTAAGTACTTAATTAAATGAGTTTTATCATTTTAACTTGATTTCAAAAGGAAAAAGGGGGTAAAATAAATCTCTGACATTTTTTTCTCTTTATTACCAATCTTAAGAGGCTAAACAGCGTATTTCTTGCATCATTAATAATGTAAATTAGTTTTTGTTTGTGTCTCACATAAGGCTATAATTAGAAGTAAATATTTAATGCCCAGATCAGAAAATCAAATCTAACTCCGGGAAATTGTGTTCTCTAAATACAGGATGTTAATGTGAGAAAGATTGTATATATAGAAATTTTTATGTAACCTTTCTTCCTTTTCTTTACTACCAGTAGATTATAATATAATTATTTATTAAATAGCAGTGTTTTATATTCTTTATCTTCAATCTTTAGGAATAAAAGCAGCATTATACATTTTACATTTAATGTTATAAACTGTAACTTAATATTCATGCAAATATTGCATCTATGTTTTCAATGTAATATTATCTGAGTACCTAAATGTATTGTAGTTTCTTTTTTTTATTGTAGTTTCTAATTGTTTACTTTAAAGTATTTATTGATCTGCTGAATATGCAAAATTATTTGTTTTTTAAACAGAAATCCTTAGGTGCGATATTTTTATTTTAGTAGCTGGATAGAAACTGTCTACAGAAAATAATTATTTATCCCCTAATCTTTACTGCTTGACTGAATTTTCCAGATTACTCCAAATTCACTCTTTGTTTCCTCTTTCTTCCTTCTGTCAACTACCACCTTGGGAATAAAATGCAGGGTCTTCCACATGTTAGGCATATGATCTAATTCTGCCACATTCCTGCTTACTTTTCACCAAGAATGGAATGTAAATATAGAATAGGAACTCTCAAATGAATTTATCACTTTAAATAAGGATGAATATCAAATCTCTAGCAATTATTGAGATTAAAAACATGCTAAATACCCAATTAGCTTTTAATTATCTACTGAGCACAACTTTATTCCAATGTTTCAAAAACTGAAATGAAAAAGTTATGTTGTGTTGCAATCTGATAATGAAAGTAATGATATCTTTCCTTGTTCGTGTAATGATGATCACCTCTATATCTTTGCTGTGAGAAATATGAGAGTGCTATTACCTTTTCAGCATACTAATTTCAGTGATGTAAGATGTATTGTTGAATTTGATTACCAGGAATTCCATATTTTATATTTTTGACATCCCTCACACACTGTCTGTAATAACTGTACCTCAGTTTAACAATACGTTGGCAGTACACAAACTCTCCATTTCATCACAGATGTATTTATTCTTGTAGTATGATAAAAGCAATTTTATTAGATATTAGCTGATATCACACTGTGAAATATAGACACCCTGGAATATCACTCTTTTTTCAAAGTTGAGTAATTCTTTCATATCAGACAATACAAATGAACTTGGAAGCAATGAGCCAAAGAGAAATAAAGTGGGCACAGACAGGGAAATGCCATATGAGCCTACGTTTTTTATGTAGAAACTATACATTTAGAAATCATAAAATAGGAGAGCATATTAATGGTTACTAGAGACTTGAAAAGAGGGCTGGATATGGGACATCTGGATATGGAAAGATTTAAAAGATTCAGTTAGACAGAAGAAATAAGGTTCGGTTATCAGTTGTACATAATTGGAAATATACATAATGATGTATTATATATATGCATATATATTTTTAAGTTTAGATTTTATATATATTAACTCTAAAACAGATAAGCATATAAAGATATATTTGTTGATTAGCTTGATTTTATTATTCCTTACTGTAAACACGTGTAAAGCCAACAAGTAGCACAATATAAGTTTATGAAATTACCCTTCTATTAAACTATAAAGAAAAAGAAAAATGAAAACAAAACATTCATGTTTTTATATTGATTTTGTGTTCATAGGCAATCTGCAATAGAACAGTAGGTTAAGTAAGTTGTGGAGAAACAACCAGTAGGAATGTATGAGACCTAAAGTTTACTAAAACTTAGAGGAAACTTATCAAGGGCGAAACACAAATTTAGAAATAAAAGGAGAGCATAAGAAACATATATGAAACTAACAATAAAAGCTGTCCTGACAGCTGAAGGCCAACAGAGTCCAGTTCTATTAATAACACTTATTTTCTCTAGCATATATCTGCCCAAATTTCAAACAATGCTTATCCTTTCTACAGCACTCCTCAGTAGATATGGTAATAGGTGGCTGGGGCAATACTGCTTTCCTTTTTCATAAAACTCCTTCATAGTTCTGTCTGTAACTAGGAGAAGAATTTTACAATTTAGACTACACAGCTTATTAGTTTTAGGCAGAGATCATATTCTATCCAGAGATAGGACTTGCTTTTCCAAGTTTCAGTAAGTTGTAAGAATGCTAACTTCATGTATCTTCTATCTTTGGATCACCTCATCCTCTTTCAATAGCCTTTTTGCACTGGGTAGATCTTGGGATGAGAAAAATTGCTTTTATAGATAAAATATTTGATATTATACTTTCCCCCAGATCAATATGAGTTTGTGTATATATGTTCGTGCACTCACACATACACATACATACATACACACACACATACATGCATTGATCAAATAAGATGAACAGAGTTTATTAAATTTTGTATTAAATGGTTAGTAATAAAATTAAGACAATCAAACTATATTTCTATTTTTAATTTTTTATTTGTTTTATTTTTATGTGCATGAGTATTTTACCTGAATGTTTGCCTGTGCATGCATGGTGCCCATGGAGGGCAAAAGAAGGCATCAGATTTCCTGGAACTGGAATTACAGATGTTTGTAAGCCACCATCTAAATGATGGCAATAAAGCCTAGATCTTCTGGAACAACAGCTAAATCTCTTAACCACTAGGCCATTTCTCTTGTCTCCCAATCTATGTTTCATTTTTTGTATTGGTTTTCAAATGATAAAACTAGTGAAAAATTGTACTTATGCCACATATCTACAGAATTTGAAATTAATGTTAGTCTATGTATCAAAAGTGTATTGTATGAAAATTAGACAAATGTAACGTTTTCTACATTTAACCTAAGGTATCACATCAACTTTTTCAGATTTAAACTGGGTAATTATGACTTGGAGGATATTAGTGCAATTAGTGGATTGCATTTGTCTAAAAAGAATATAAGAGGTTCACTGTAGAAATGCAAAATGAGTTTACACTTGACTCCATTGTGGAATTTGAGGTAGTTTTATGAAGGGATCATTTATTCCTATTTGAATGGTGGCAAAGTCCTGCCTGTGGCCCACTACTGCTTCATCAACTTCCTTGCTGTCTTTGAACTTGTAAATCATTTATGTACTTCAGAAATATGTTGGCAACTACCATGTAAGTTTCATACCAAATTTCAGCACTAAGAAACTACTAATAAGTAACAGAGGCTTTTCTATATCACTACTTTAAATTAAATAACAGGAGTAATCAATTGAACACAAAATCAGAATTACTTTTGCTGTCTCTAGCAATGGTAGGAAGACATTCTTCTGGGTGAAGCGCTTTACATTTCAACACTTCTATATATTTTTAAATATTAACTACACTAAAACTGAAAGTGTCTTGGAAAACTGAATAAGGTTAAAAAGTTGACAAAGGAATTGGAATTCCTATCCCTCAACTCCTCTTTCCTTCACATTAAGTTAAATGGAGCCTATTCCTTTGTGCGGGATCACAATTTGTTAATCTGATAAAGGATTTTATATATGAATACGAATTTGTAGTATTGGATTAGTTTACCTCTTAGGATGTTTTTGGCAGGACACTTAAAGGACTCCTTTTGTTTCCTCAATAACATTGAAAAATATTCCTATAAGAACTATAGGTAGTTTAAAAGAAAAAAAACATATATTTTATGTTAAGATAATCCAATAGGAGTTTCTTGACTTTCTTTTGTTTCCATTTGTATGTGTGTGTGTGTGTGTATGTGTGTGTGTATCTGTGTGTGTTGTACATCTGTGTTCATAGGCACATTATGAACATATATGTGAAGAAGTGAGGATGCTGTCAAGAACCATCCTATATATTTTTCCAACTTATTCCTTAAGTCAGGGTCTCTCAGTCAAACCCAGATATTGCTGATATACCTAGCCTTGTTAGCTACTTTGCTATGGGGATCCTGTGTCCACCTTCCAGAATTAGAATAGAAGGGTTTTCAAACCTCCTTGGGATTTTACATGGGTTTTGAGGAGACTTGGCATAACACAGTCCTGAGTTCATCAACTTAACATGTAGAGCCCACTTATTCTGTTTACATATAAACTCAACCTGAGGAATTTCAAAAGACCATTGTTAGACTTGTTCTCTCTTTTGATGCTCCTAGGAATCCTCTGGAAGAAAAGAGCCAGAATTACAGCTAGTAAGTGGGAGTATACAAAACAGAAACTCCAAATCTTTGACTCCTTGTCAAGTTCTCTCTACTATAACAGTGGTCTTAACACACCTTTTTGTTCACTGTTCAAATAAAATGTTTTAAGTAACTCCACAATAAATAAGAGATAAGCCGATATACTTGTTTGAAGATGGATTTGAAGACTCAGAAATATGACTTATCATTTCTATCTCTTCCTTTTTACAGCTTTAAGGAGCTTCCTCAAAACATCCTATCACCTGTGAAAAGTGTACAGAGCACTCTGCTGCTGCAGTCTAACACATCAGTTCTAAATATTGACCTAATTACTTAGTAATCAACTGTGTGGCCTCATTTAACTTATTTCATTCATTAATCACTTCACTCCAAAGTAACTTCGTTGAGATTGTTTATAGCTCTTAATAATTAAAGCTTAAAGAACTATTTTATGTTAAATATAGTATCATTGGCCAATGTGTTCAGATACTCATTAAGCTGATGTAATAAATAAATAAGTAAATTGTTGAAAAATTGTAAAATTGATTACTTCAAGTGTTGCAATTAAAATATCATATTACCAAAATTCTAATTAATTTGTGTAATTATATGTGTGAAGAAAAAATAAATCATGTTTTGGTGAGAAAATTCTTAAAATATGTAAAAAATTTTATTTAAAAAGGAACAGTTTGTCTAAATTCAGAAACTTTTAAAAGTTAATTTTGAAATGTAACCACCCAGAAGCCAAATACGTTTTAAAAATAAGGAACTGAACCAGTTAGGGGTATTGCAACCCCATTGGAAGAACAACATAGGTTGGCCTGATCACCCAGTTCTCCCAGATTCTAGACCACCAACCAAGGTGGGTGGGAGAGCACTCTCATACAGGCAAAGGGGTGGAGGGATGTGGGATGGGGGGATGGAGGGATAACCAGGAAGTGGGATATCATTTGAGATGCAAACGAATAGAATGATTAATATAAAAGGGATGGATCAGAACTAATATAGATGGTTAAATTATGTTTGCTGTCTTTTGTGTCTTTGACTAGAGATACACAGGTCTGTATGCATGAATAATGTCTTAACCTTATGAAATATTTTAAAAAGTTAAAGATAGATGCATATAATACATACAAGGTAAATAGTAAATGCTATCTTTTATATAATATACATTGATGTGTTCTTTAAATATAAAGAGGTCAGTAAAATATTTGATATTTCTGCTTCTTATATTTGGTACTATTTAAATGTAAATATTCTGCCATTTGGACTTGCACTTGTTTAAAATCAATACTATATATAGCAAAACCAAACAATTACAACTATTCATATGAACTGTGGGGGTCTAAGTTTTGATTGAAAAATAAATCTAACTTAATGTGTAAATGCTATGAGTACACAAACCCCAAAACACAGATGAACCCTTTTTTGTCTTTTCAACATTATCAGAAATTCCAAATGTTTAGTATTTTCAGTGAGAGCAGTTTTTCATATACTCCATCTACGTCGGTAGCCAAGGATGGTGTAGGTTTTTTTACTCCATTTTTAAAGAACTGATATTAATTCTCATACAATTCATCACTTACATACACAATACAAATGCACATATGCATACACATATACATATAGACATATGCATATTTATATGTATATAAACATATGTGTGTGTATCTGTGGCTAACAGAATGAAAGTAAGTTATAGAGGCTGAGCAGACTTCAAGAGGTTTAAAATGTGGGCTAAAAAGCTGTACTAATATGATTATGAGTCAGATAAGTGCAAGGAGGGAGCAAAGTAGGATTCAAGAGAAACTTTCCAAATTCAGTTGTGAGGTAAAAGGCCACACTGGTCTGGAGCAGGGAATGGAGGGTCTGGTCAAAGTTCTGACGCAAACAGGTGGACAGGTGCATGGATCAGACAGTTGAGTAGACTGCTTTGACAATAGGAGACCGAGCTGAGTTAAATAAAGCTCCAGGTACAATCCAGTAGTTCTTGATTCCTGATTCACAAACAAACAAACAAACAAACATCACATAAACACTTCATTGTGTTAATTGTTCAGATGAGATGGGGTTCAGATGAGGAAGTTGCAAAATTTTCTTGGTCTAGCTTTTGGACCTGGTTCTCTTCTATGATTTTAATACTCCCATGTACCCCTGAGGTCTCAATTCCGTGCCATAAGTCAGAGTGATTCCCATTCCACTTCTAGAAATAACTGGTTTATCATTCTGTACTGGGTGGATGGTACCTAAGAGATGGTACAATTTCAGGATTCACCCAAGAGCTGCAGATACCCTTCTCTCTTAAAGATCCTTATAAAATGAAGTTGCTTAGAGAAAAAAAAAATACAGCCTGAAAAACCCCTATTTCTTGTGTGAAAGACTTTTCACAGGGGCACACAACAGATATCTACTTGCTCCCAAAAAGGAGTTCATCCCAGACCAAGGCAAATTGATTTAAAAGACAGACAAACAAACAAACAAACAAAACCTGGAGTTCCTAAAAGGAGTATGGGTTAGTCTTTCCTTACAGGGAGCAGGGCTATCTCAATAAAAAGTACTTCCCTCACCAGAAAGTCATCCAAGCATACATGATGACTCCAGAAAATCCTGAAACCTTGAAGCACTGCACACTCAACTTCTGAGCTTTGTATACAGGTTATAGGCAGTTCGTTCATTCATTCATTCATTCATTTATTCATATTTATATATTTCATTTTGGCTGGTCAGAGTTTTTGTTCCCAGGAATTGTTTATTTCTTTTTTACTTTTCCTTTTTCCTTCCTTCCCCTCCCCATTTCCTTTCCTCCTTTCTCCTCCCCTCTCCCCTTGTTTTTCCCCTTCCCACCCCTCTCTGTATTTTAATTGCTGGGCAGGGGTCCTAGAGAATTTTCCTAGTTCTGGTGTCTCCTCCTCTCCTCTCCTCCTCTCCTCCTCTCCTCTCCCCTCCCTTCCCTTCCCTTTCCCTCTCCCCCTTTCTTCCAATTTTTCTCTTTTAACTGCTGGGCAGGCAGCCTGGAGAATCTTCCAAGTTCCTGGTCATTTGACCCTTTGTTTACCTTCTGAGGTCCAAGAGCTGCTCCCCTTCTATTTTGAAGTAAATGTTTCAATTTGAATGGAAAAGTGCAATTAAGGAGCAAACTGTCAGACAGTATTGCTTTAGGAAAAAGGAAGTAACGGAGTAAGTTAGGGTAGCCTGGTTTCAATAGGAAAAAGGAAGTAACGGAGTAAGTTAGGGTAGCCTGGTTTCAATAGTAAATGACTTTGTATAAATGTAATATCATTACTTTCTGATATAATAAGAATTTTTGGAGAAAATATGAGTGCCTCAATTATTTACCCATAATCAGTGTTAAACCATGAAAATGTTTTGTTATTTTTTTCTATAAATAAAGGAAATTATGAAACCTTTTACCCATTATGTTTGATTTATATGTTAGATATGATGTTATTTGATCAAATCTGCCCCGGTCCCTTTCCTACAATTCCTTTTATATCCACATACTTCTAACTCCCAAATCCATGTGCTCTGTGTTCACATGGTGGCCTGAGTCTACTTGGTGTTATTTGTATATGTGTGGATATAGAATCATCTACTGGATCATAACCAGCCTCTCAGAAGATACCTCCCTGCAAAAAGGCAATTCATCCTCCAAAGCCTCCATCAACAGCCAGTAAATCCTCATCCAGGAATTGGACTTCAGAAGTACCTTCTCCATCAGTACTGGAATTTTGTCTGACTTAATCAGGCACAAATTTGATCCATGCAGTCAAAGCCACTGAGAATCCCTCTGTGCAACCTCCCTGATGTTTTTAGTAAATTTTAGTAAATTATATTTCATAGAAAATGCTCAATATCTCCTGCTCGTACAATTTTTCCATCATTTCTTCTGCAGTAGTTCCTGGGGAGAGAAGGGAATGTGATATAGACACCCCATTTAAAGATTTCACTTCACTGTTTCATTTTCTCTGCACCTTGACTAGTTGATAGTCCATTAATCACCATCTGATACTGTAAATACAACCTTCTCTGATGAGGACTGAGAGATACACTAATATATGAATATAAAGAAGAGAACTTGATGGTGGAGTAGTGAGATGGCTGTGGTTAAAATCACTGGATGTTCTCCCAGAGGATCAGGATTTGTTGGGGCTGGCTTACAGGTTCAGAGGTTCAGTCCATTATCATCAAGGTGGAGGAGTATGGCAGCATCCAGGCAGGTATGGTGGAAGAGAAGTTGAGAGTTCTACATCTTCTTCTGCAGGCCACTAGGAGACAACTGACTTCCAGGCATAGAGGATGAGGGACCTTAAACCCATGCCCAGAGTGACAAACCTACTCCACCAAGGCCACATCCACAAATAGTGTTACTAGCTGGATCAAGTACATTCAAACTACCACATTCCACTTCCTGACCCCCATAGGCTTGTTCAAACACATAAGTCTATAGGGGCTGTATATAGCCATAGCATAATACAAAGATATCTTTAGTCCCTTTTGGTGATCAATCTGTAGATAATACATAGGATGATCTCATTTTAACATGGGTTGTTTCAAAGCTGAGCTTCTAACAGTCTCAACAATGTTAAAAGTCCAAAGTTCAAAGTCTTTTCTG
>JADRCD010078952.1:0-21491 GCA_019843815.1 Montemys delectorum | reverse complement strand
AAAAATATGACTTAAATTTTGCTCTGTAGCTGGTGGAGGGATATTTCTGCCTGTTCTCAATTGGTATGATAACTTATTCATACTCATGTTCATGCAGTAGATTCTCTGCTTTCAGAGAAGCCAAGCCCATCTAAGCAATGCATCACTGCTCTCATTGTAAAATGAAAAGCTCATTGCTCTCACTGTAAACTGCAGAGCTCACTGTTCTCACTGTAAGCTGCATAGGTTCTTGGTGGTCAACCTGTTGTGGCTTATGCAAAGGTGATCGATCAATGACATACCTTGGTTCACTGTATGTTGTAAATCTGGGGGCATGCATTTATCTTTTTATGTATTGCACATCAAACCAATCATTGAGTTTGAATTTGTGAAAAATATCATCCTACCCCACAATATTGATCTTTGAGCAAGGGAATAGAACCAAAGATTTCTATGCTTCACACAAGGGATGAAGCAGTTACATACACCTGTCAAAGATCAAGTAGAAAACATTGATAAAGTATTTTCCCTTTGACAAAAACACCTACCTTCCTCTACACAGAACAATATTATTTAAGGTTTAAAAATGTAACATCAAGTAGAAATGCTTTCTTGATTTTACCAATTGAGTTTAAAAAGCATAAATTCATAATAAAGTTTATGCAAACATATGGCAAATATCACCTTCATTAGTTTTTTAGTTTCACAATTAGATGGAAAAAGGAGGTAAATTGTTGCATTTATGCTTTTGCTATGAATCATGGAGCCAGAGAAATCAAAAGGTGTTTACAGTAATCAAGATATTCTTTTTAATAGTGGTTATGGTTGAGGAACTATGTCTGTCCTCATTTTATGATGCAAAGACATCTATCTTCCTGCTGTTATAAGTATGCAATCATATTTGAGCTTCTGGGAAAAGTAATTCTGCTTTTAATTAAACTAATGAAGTGATGAATTATGTAATTTTATGGTCATTACATTTCTTCTGTAAATTGCTAACCATTTTCTAAATCCTTAGTATCATTTTTAGAGTATTTTATTTTTTTCATACTTAGAATACCCCAGTACAATCTTTTGTGATCTTTGCTATGTCTGATGACATCTACATGGATAACAGATTCCCCAAGAATACTGGTGTTAGAATTACAAAGGCTGGGTCAGAATATGCACAAGTTGTTTAAGTAGACCATAAAGCAGATGTATAAAGATGAGAGACCATACGACGATAGCAAAAGACTAGTTGTTCTTGGCTTTGCAGATTCTATTAAGTCCATCCATATTTCTATTGTAGAAATCAGATTTTACTTGTCTGTTCAGGGTTTTTTTTTTTAAGTCTCTTTTTTGGGGTTTTTCCCCATTGCATGTATGATCTGTCTTGAAATAATTTTAACTTGGTATACAAAAGTTTATAGTGTATTTTCAAAAGCCTTTCATACTTATTATCTCTTTTGTTCCCTACTCCAATTGTATGACAGAAATACTGTAGGAATGATAATTGAGGCCTGAAATGGAAAGTGGGCTTGCCTTTTGTCACATAGGTAAAATAAGGCAAAGCCTAACTTAAAATAGATGGCTTTTGACTCATATGCCTAACCACTTACTAGTCACTAAACAATTTTTATGAGTTGATATTTGGAAAGGATGAGGAAAAAGTCTTGTAAAAATGATGACATATAGCTTATCTTTTAATAGACATGATAATCTAAGCAAGCCCAACAAGAAATCACTGAGATTCTGCAGCAAATGTTCCTGTTTGAACCTCTTCACTTAAGTTAAGGTCATGTATTTAAATTGTCTTCTGTTGTCCCCCTGTGTCTCTCTTTTTAAGAGAATCAAATCTGTGCTTGGCTCTAAGGACATTCACCCAATTTTACCTCTCTATAGTTGCTGCCAGTGGAGGTGTCAATAATACAGCTCTTGTTGGTAATTTCTATCTCAACATTTCCAGAGCCAAACATAATTGTCATCAGAGAAAATTCATCCAGCTACTGATGGGAGCGGGTGCAGAGACCCACAGCCAAACATTAAGTGGAAGTTCGAAACTCTGTGAAATAGAGGAAGAAGGATTGGAGGAGCCAGAGGGATCAAGAAAACCCACAGAATCAACTAACCTGGACCAATAGGGGCTCACAGAGACTGAACTGACAATCAGTGAGCCTGTATGGGTCTAACCTAGACCCTCTACATACATGTTACAGTTGTATATCTTGATGTTCTTGTGGGAATCCTAAAAGTAGCAGCAGGGACTGTCTCTGACTCTTTTGCTTGCTCTTGGAATGCTTTTTCTCTTACTGTTTTGCTTCATCTAGCCTTGATATGAGGGGAGGTGCCTAGTCTTATTACAAACTAAAATGGCTTGTTTGGTTGATATCTTTAGAGCACCTGCCCTTTTCTGAATGGAAATGGAGCAAGAGTGGGTCTGGGGACAGCAGAGGTTGCAAGGGGTGGGACTGGGAAGAGATGAGGGAGGGGAAACTGTGGTCAGAACGTAATATATGAGAGAAGAGTAAATTTCTATCAAATCTGTAGTTAAAAAAATAGAATCATCCCTGGAGTGAAACTTTCCATGCCAAGTCAACTAAAAACAGTTTTTCCAGGTAAACTAAGGAAACTCTGAAGATTATATTTTTCCATGGAAGTGTTAAAACTCAGCTTTTAATGAAATGTGTATTGCTGTAAATAGAGGTACTCTAACTGTTAAGTAGCTGTACACTCTTTAAATCAGCATAGCTGGATCTGTTTTTGTGGCTCAGTGCTGTTTGAGTTTTTTGTAAGTGGTGACCAATTCGTCGTTGTGAAAAACAGTACCCTAGACTGTAAGTGAGACCATGAGTGTGGTGACGAAGGAGAAGCCTCAAAGGATGTTTTTTGAGGGATATTTTATGGTGGATTGCCATGCCTGAAGCGTATCAGAAATTATATCCTAGCATAAAAAATTCAGAGTTTGTTCAATATTTCACACGATCTTTGAAGTTTTATGTTTTAATTTAAACAAAAGAAAACTAATTAGAGTCTGGAACATAAGGTACCATTCATTTAAAAACAACAGTGAGGAGTGAGACTGAGGACAGAACCATCTAAAACACATGGTCCAATGAGAAAGCCTGCATTAGGAAATATTGCTTGACAAAGTAGGGTTGTTGAAATATCTAGGAAGGCTTTATAGTAAAGAAGTATGTTTTAACTTGGAGTCAATGAGAATTTCAAAACCTCTTGAAGTTCTGAGTCCTTTTGTTCATATATAACTTCATTTAACCACAATATCCTTTGGAAAATACTGGCTTAAATTGCCTATATCAAGTAGGGTGAGAGAGAAGACAAGTCATTTGAGGGTAAATAAGAATAAAGTGTGTGTGTGTGTGTGTGTGTGTGTGTGTGTGTGTGTGTGTATACATACATATATATATGTGTGTGTGTGTATATATACATATATATGTGTTTGTATATATATATATATGTTTGTGTATGTGTATAGGTGTGTATATATATACACACACATATGTGTGTGTGTGTGTGTGTGTGTGATAATGAAATCTATTACTTTGCCCTGGGACTCAAAGCTAGCATATTTTTCATGATAAGAAAATACTCTACCTCTGAGCTATGTCCCAAGGCTTTTAAAAGAATACATTATTTTTGAACCATAGCTCCATGTAACAATAAACTGGGAGGCAATTAAAATTTTCAGTGTCACAATTTTACTTTGGTAATTATATCAGAATATCTGAGAGTACAACTAATGTTTGATCATATACAAAATTTTCCAGGGCTTAATCTATGTTGTGATCCATGGTATGAAGATAAGCATATAGTAATTCTTAAGATATATTTAACTCATGTTGATGTTACTAATTAATTAGGTTTTATGGTGCTTCCATTTACTTATCAAGAGGAGACTCTAAACCACTGTGGGAAAAAAAGCTGCAGGAAAAAGAAAGCTGTCAATCTTGTGGTTGGAAAGATAAATTGACTTTATTAATATATACTTCATAATTTTTTCAAGCAAATCAAAAACACAACAGGAACTTCAAAGACCAGAACACTATTGAAGTTTTCCCTAGCAAACTGATTGCAAATGTCTTTGTCAGTCAACTTGATTGATAACAATGTACACACATTGAAGTTCATTCATACAGCTAGTGTGTTTGAAGCCATGCTATTAAGTCTCTTGTGAGGTAATTTAAGATGTAACCCCTAGAGACAACCATGCTTTGAAGACAGCAAGTTCTTATAAGTGTGCCATTACTGCACATGATTGAAGAAATCACAAGGGAATTTAGTTTTTGTATTTAAGAACAATAACAAAGACATTTGCCTATTTGTTTATTTGGAAAGTTTACTCTGTTTTCCCCCACCCCCACCGCCCTTTAGTGGAAAATTTTCCAGTCAGTGCATAGAGGATTAAGGATTGTTTAGGCATATAACATTGAGAGAATGTGAGGGGTATTGATTATTCCTCAGGCTGTATGTAGGACTTCAGAATTTAGCTTAAGTCTTTGAACAGCTAGTTTTATGCTGGCTGTGGCACATTATTTGCATGTTGCCATTTTCAACTTGTTCCCCATGGACAGTAATCGACGTAACCATGTAACCACGTTGAAAACATGAGAGGGGTGTTAGTGTACTTGTGGCTTCTATTCACATATTTTCTATGGCTTTAAGTTAATTAATTCTGAATAAATTCTCTTTTTCTTTCTAAGAGTGCCTGTGTTGAACTCTTTCATGGAAATAGCTTGTCCTCCTTTTATAGCCTGAATACTCATTCTGTCTTCTCTCTGACCTAAAATCTGTAAAATTGGCATTATCATCATAGTCATCTCCCTGTAAATTACTTTCTGTTCCTTTCAGTCAAACCACAATACCCTGCAGTTCCCATAGATGAGCAGTCTCAAACTTTACCATAGTCAAAGAGCATCTGGAAGTCTTATTAAATCAGACTGCTCAATAATTATTAAGAGTTTATGAGTTTAGGATGAGTACAGAGAATTTGGATATTTAAAATGTTTAAAGAAGATGATGATGATTTAGAGGCCATACTTTGAGAATCTCTATTTTAGTTCAGGGGTCTCTTAGTTGCACATTGGAACACTCTGGGTAGCCTTTAGTATTGGCACAAGTCCTATTTTCCAAAATTTGTGATTTATCTAGTGAGAGGTAGGGCCAGGCAGAGTTGTGATTATATTTGAAGGTTTACTGTATCAGATTGAGAATCTTTGCACATTTTGTCTTAGCAATATAATGTGACAGTTTTTCCTGTTTAAGCTTATTACTCTCAAATGTTTCACCAATGCATTCAGAATATAGTCCATGTTCATTTGAATCATTTATTAAGATCTTTTGCTGTTTTATTACTGTAGTCTCTCTTTATGCATACAATATGCTTTAGTTGTCTTTTTGTGTGGGGCTGGAGGATGGATTAAGTGTCAGAGAGCAGCTATGTACATGCAATAGCACAGGTGTGGAGGTTATAGAACCTCAGATGTCAAATCTCTCATTCCACCCTGTTTGAGACAGGGTATTTGTTCACAGCTATATATGCCAAGCTATTTAGACTGCAAGTTTCTTGAGGATTCTCCTGTCTCTGAACCTCATCTAGCCATAGGGACTCTGGGATTAAGGATGTGCTACATCATTAAGATTTCTATGGGTCCTAGGTATCCAAACTATGGTCCTCATATATTCATAGCATGTACGTTATTAAATGAGATACTGCCCCATCGTGGAATATTGTTCAAAAACTTCAGTTGTTGCCGGAAATTGCAGACTGGTATTCAGCCAGAAATCTAATGTTTTATCTGATACTTGTGTATTTACTCATTTATAAGTTACAAGAATAGAGTAACAGTAATAACAAAATAATACAATTATAATGATATACTCTAATACTAGTATAGTCTGTTTAAATATATTTTTTGGAGACATGATTTTACAATGTAGCTCAGGTTGATCCCTGTGACTCAACATAATTTGTTCTTTGATTATAGGTGCATACCACTATATCCAGTTTTTAAAATCTTTTATTTTGATGGATGTAGTGAACTTTATTGATGGTATTCCAAAGAGTGGGGTTCTCTAGACCCCTCCTGCTATTCTAGAGGTCTAAGATAGAAACTGTGAGGGAGATGCTCAGTGTTGGAACAGAGACTCCTCAGCATCCAAGAGCCTTGAAAGCCTCTCTTTCTCTCATTGCTGATATAGGTGGTTCAGGACTCCTTCCTTGTTGGAGGCCATGAGGTACACCACCATGTTGCTGTAGCAGTATGCATTGTCATACCAGGAATGAACTTTACAAAATTGTCATTGAGAGCAATGTTAACCCCAGCATCAAAGGTAGAAGAGTGGACATTGCTGCTAAAGTTGCAGTAGATAACCTGGTCTTTATTGTAGCCCAACATTCCCTTTAATGGGCCTTCAAATGGGCCTTCATCACCTTCTTGAATTATCATACTTGGCAGTTTTTTCCAGGCGGCATGCCAGACCCATGATAAATACATTGGGGTAAAAAACACATGTCATTTCAGTGAATTTCCCATTCAGCTCTGGAATGACCTTGCCCACAGCCTTTGTAGCACAAGTAGATGTAGAGATGATGTTTTGAGCAGCCCCACAACTATCATGCCACAACTTTCCAGAGGTTCCATCCACAGTATTCCATGAGGCAGTAATGGTATGGACTGTGGTCATGGGTCTTATGATGCTAATGGTGTCATGGATAACCTTGGCTAGAGGTAGAGGGTTGAGCAGTTATTGGTGCAGGAAGTATTGCAGACAATCTTGAGTGAATTTTGTTATACTTCTTATGGTTCACATCCATCATGAACATGGAGACATCAGCAGAAAAAGTTATAGATGATGAGCCTTTTGGTGCCACCCTTCATGTGAGCCCTGGCCTGCTCCATGGTGGTAAAGATATTAGTAAACTCCACAACATACTCAGTGCCAGTATCACTACATGTGATATTAGAAGTATCTCACTCCTAGAAGATGGTGATGGCCTTTCTGTTGATGGCAAGCTTCACTTTCTCAGCCTTGAATATGCTGTTGAATTTGTAGAGTCATTCTGGAACATATAGAGCATGTAGTTGAGGTCAATGAAAGGGACATTAATGGCCAGATTTAATACTCACATAATGAAGTAAAAAGAATAACATAGGTATTATAATAAAGAATTCAGATACTACATAGAACTAACTTGTTTATGAATACTATGATAATATGAAAGTTGAGCTTATAGAACAGGCTATAGTGATTTGCTTAACAAAGGAATGACAAATGTTCTGGGCAAGATAGGGGGTAAGCAGACTTAGCTTCAGATTTCAGATGGAATGTATTTCTTTAGGTTAAATATATAATAAATATATTTAAGTGCAATATATAGGGTAAAGTAACAACTTAAAATTTAGGGGAAGCATGTGTGAATAAACTTTAAAAAGCAAGCCATGGGAGACAAGTGGCAAAGAATTTAGAAGTAGGTAAAGATATTACTAAAAATTTTTCTTTTATTCACCTGTCAGCAGTGACAAAATTCTCCAGTATTAGAGATTCATTCCTTCTGATCAATGCATACTGTCTACTAGAAATGAAGCTCTGTGGGATATCTTCCATATTGGCTTTTGCCATCATAAAAACTCAAGTGAGTTATTGAGAATTTTTAGGAGATCATTTTCAAAAGCAGTTGCTTAAATGTGCAAAATTCTTCACAGGCTCATGCTTTGAATACTTTGTTCCAAGATGGTAGTGTGTTTTGGAAACTTGAGGAGACAGGACTGGAGTAATTAATGATCACTGGCTCCAGATCTTTGGTTTTATCTTACTGTGATTAATTTTCTGTCCCCTTTTCTTAATGCTTTCCTACTAGATGCCAGACAACATTCTTCTTGTCACATGATACCTTTGTCAGAATATTCTGATCAAGTGTATAAGGCCAAATGACCACAAACTGAATCTTCTCAGATGATGAGCTAAAATGAGTCCCCTTTAAGTTATTTGAATAATGTGTTTTGTCACAATGAGACAAAAGTAATACAGAGGCTAGGTGATATATAAGAGATTTTTCCATGGGAACTTCAGAAATAGGTCCGGGTACTTGGAGTTGTAAAAAATTATGGGCCATTTGGACTACTATTATGGTAGAGACTGGAAAGTATGGTGTTTTTTTGGATCAAGACCTGTTTAGAGCCAAGTTTACTTTCAAAAGAAGCATGGTCCAATCTCTGAAATCTGGGAATTTGGTAACTATACAACTAAATGTAGGTATTTTAAGGAAAACAAGGGTCATAGAAGAGACTGAACATCTTATCTTGGCACAAAAACTTCTACAAGAGAATTAGAAAGCAGATTGAGGTAGATGTGATGCTTTCATATAGATACTGATAAAGAGAAAGAGAGTCATATCACCAGCACTGATTGTTTTTAAAGAGCATTGAAAGCCTAATTGTCCACTTGCTAATTTTGATTGCACTAGTAGATGATTACTATTATTCTTTTCAATGACAGCAATTTTCTATTAGAGTAGAACATGTCTCTGTATCTTGCAAAAATTTTATGATGCTTCTTGTTTCTTACTATTATAGGAGTTTTAACTTTAACAAGAACCAGGCTGTTTTAACTTTCCCTTAATGAGTTTGCTGAATCCTATTAATGGTCTAAGATGTTTAGTGCGTATTGTATTCAACTTTATATGGAGCATGCTGAGTTAGTATATTGTGTCTATGGAGGGGAAGAAATTGCAAAACTATCTCTTGATTCATCTAATAGGAATCACAAATATAAGTCCTATATATAGTGCTCAAAAGAAATTTAGATGCAAGTCAAAGCACTTTAGAAACTGTAAGTCATTTCATAAATTTTAAAGATCCTATCAAACACTTAACACAGTCTAGCACCTGAAAAAAAATCACACATAAGCAGGCTGATACTTCTAGGCAAGATGTAGAGATAAATCAGCCAGTTTATTATTATTTCTGCCCATTAGAGGAGAACATTTGAGCAGGTAATCCATGAGAAGCCAGTTGTCAAGCTAACTTTGATACAGGTCTCACAGTTACATCATATTGCATATTTAGTTATGTGTTTCATTAAGCCTAAACAGATACATAGGATATGGAGACTTGATGGTTTAGGAATTAAATACTCCCTTGACTAGTCCAGAAATTGTTTACTTCACTTAAAGCATCAAATTTTGAGACCCAACATTTTTTCTGTGTAATACTTTAAATTGCTTCCTAATGCTATCCACTTATTTCAAGGACATTTAGTTTATTGCTATAACTGTATTATATTACTGAACAACAGATGTTCTTTTATGGCATAACCCGTGATTTGTTGAGAAAATTCTATGAGATGATTATTTTGTTGGGCTTTCTCACATAATCTCATTGAATCTTCACAACATTGCCATGAAATGGATTTTTTATCTCTATTTTTATAAATGAAGTGCTAAGAGCTTAAGTAAACTTGTGCAAGGTCATGCTACAACTCAGTGATGAGTTAAGATGAGAAGCAAGATGTTTTATGATGTCTTTAATTTTTTGGTACCTGTTATATTCTCTCTCTCTCTCTCTCTCTCTCTCTCTCTCTCTCACATACACACACACACACACACACACACACACACACACACACATTGGGAGAAGATGTAAACAATTTCTCATGCCTCAGTTGACAGAGATTATTCAGGTTCTGAGTTTACTTAAATAGATACTAGAAGGAGAGCCTGAACCTTATTTCAGAATCTAATGATGCAAAACTTTGGGAGTTTCCAGAATTTTCTCTCTTCTATGATGTACATTTGGAAACATTTGGGGAAGCATATTTTGAATATTTCCCATATCTATGATTTCCCATATCTATGCACAGAAAATGGTGATAATTTTAGGAGAACACAGAGGTAATTTCTTCTCTGTGGATATCAAGCATACTGATCAATTTTTCACAAGTCATTTTCCTAAAAGTTAATATGCCCCAAGTTTTTCCTTTTACAAGATGAAATGGGTATTCATTTATTTCAAAAATTTCATCTGCAAACCTCACTTTTGATGTTTTACTAATGTCTTACTATCTCAGCTAGAAGGAGATCTTATTAAAAGCAAAAATGATATACAGTGTATATTAATCAATTGGATAGAACCATTTTATGTTCTGAATGTAAGATGTTGAAATGTATCTCTTAAGGATCAATATTGTTTCTAAGTAACTAAAGCTAAATCAATACTGGAGCCACACTTTACTTTGGTAACAGATCATTAGCTTCTAGTGTTTCCTGAGCCTGTAACTACAAATATAGACTTTTCAGAAAATAGTTTTGAGAGTAAGAAATTTCCACATTTGTCATTTTAGATTTTGATCTATTTGTATATTTGGTATATGGTGAATCCCTTTAAAAAAATTTGGTGTTGAGGAAAAGCAAATTATCTTAAAATAATTGTATTATACTTTTGCTGTATGTGTATATGTGTGTGTGGGCCTGGATAGTCTCAAAATCTTACTATGGCCCTTGAATATTTAAAATCATAATCAGGGTTTAGTTGTATTATGTATTATTGATTTCTGCTTGCTCATTTTAGTTTCAATGCACACTGGACTTAAGCAATTAATGTATTTTCTTGTTAGACCTTTAAGGACAAAAGGACAGATTCTCAACTATAGTATGGTTACATTTCAGAATTGTAGAAAACCCTAAGGGTATGTATTTCAATTTCTTATTTGATGTTTGAATTAGTTCCTTGTATGTAATATGGGAGCCTTGGAAATTGAATTCAATCTTAGGTTGAATTAAATAACATAGAGAATTTAGAGAGAAGGTAGTTGAATTGTGCAGGAACCTGGCAGGAAACAGATGACAGTGTCTTAAGACGAATTGGATTAATTAAAGGATGGTTTATGGCAATACAGGGAGCTGAAGGGATATAGCAAAAGATCCTGAAATACTGTCAATAGTATAGAACAACTCTCTGTGCCAGAGGAGAGGTGTGTGTGAGAGCTTCAGAAACTCCAAGACAGTAGTTTAGAGAAAAGATTTACTGATAGCAATGTACCATTTGATAGAGAAATTTGGTTACAGCCTACCCTCAATCCTATATGTGGGAGTTTCAAAGGAATAAATTGTTTTCTTTTGTACACTTTTAAAAATAATTTTTATTCATTCTTTGAAAATCATATTCTTGTATAAAGTATATCAATCATACCCATCTACCTGTACCTCCTTCTAACTCACCCAACCCCATCTACCTCCCAACTTTATACCTTATTTGTATAGTTAATAACTCACAAAAGTAGTTATCAACTACTTCTATCTGCCTATCTGTGTGTTGCTAGCTACTGAATTATGACCAAGCAACCAGATTCCATGTACCCAAAGGACAGTGACTCTCTTTCCCTCAGGAGCCATCAACTGCCAATAACTCCTCTAATATGGATGGGGCCTTGGAGGCTTTTCCCCATTCATGCTGGAATTTTGATTGGATTGATTTTGTACAAGTCTTGTGCATGTAAGCCTAGCTATGAGTTGGTGCTTGCAAAAACCATGTAATATCCAGAAGTGTATTTTTACAGCTCTCTTCCCTATTCACTGGCTCTTATATTCTTTCTTCTTTTCTTCCATGATGTTCCCTGAGCCTTGATGGTGGGTGGTTTCTATAGATGAACCATCCATACCTGAGAACTCAAAGTTATTCATACTTGATCCTTAAACTAGTTATAAATCTCTACATTAGTCACTGACCCCTGTAAAAAGAAGCTTCTTTGCAATACAGTTGCTAAAATGAGACTTATGGCAACGTCAGGGTACATGTCAATGCTGAAGGGAGAAATTTCACAAGGACCTACCATTAGATGAATATCGACATGCAATCAGTGGCTGCTGAGAAAGGGTGAATCAGTATTCCCTAGGGATTATGGCCCTGATAGGTTATTCAATCCAAAATAGTCATCCCTAAACACATCTATATAAGAACAACACTAATTGAAACCCAGTAGGTTTCATATATAATATATATGTATATATGTATATATATACATATATATTATATATTATAGATAACACACACACTCGCGCGCGCGCGCGCGCACACACACACACACACACACACACACACATATATATGCATGTGAGAAAACCACAATAATTATAGAAGTATAGGTTGGGAATTTTAGAGGGACTGAGGGACACAGGAGGAGTTAAGAGAGAAGGATGCCTGTAAATTATTTAAACACAGTATTCATGTATGAAATTCTCATTGAATAAATATGCAAACAAAAAAGATTTTCTGATTGAAATTTAGAACACAATTAAGCTTTGATAATTTGATAATTTGGACAACAAACAAACAAGTTCCTGCTAGAACCTATGATCTCTCTAATCATGGGCTTTTCAATAAGGTTACAGTACCAGGCATGAATTGCCTCCTGTGTACTAGCCTTAGATCTAATCAGAAAGTGGTCCATTTACTCTACTATTGTGTCACTTGGTATATCTTTCTGTCAGGTCAGCATTAGACCATGCAGGGTTCAAGACTGGGAAAGAACATTGATGTCTTTTCTACTTCAGTAGCCTACATAGCACCCTCAGGCACTATGTAAACTATCGAGGGAGGAAAGTGTTTCCTGGTTATTTCTGGGTCAATTTCTGTATTCCCTGCATCCAAAGTGAGTGTGCAATCTGTTTTTAAATGTTCTTTATTGTGTTATTTTGAGATTTCAATACTCTGAATTGGAAGACATAGATAAAGGGGACCCAGTTAATAGTATACATAGAGGAAGGAAATTTTGTATAACTCATGATAGATTAGGAACTTGTTTTGAAGACATTTATAAAAGATATTTCACAGAATGATAGCTTTTTGGCCATGACTATTACTGCATATTTAGGGTACAATGATTGGTTTCAAACAGAAAAAAAGCTATAGTCAAACAAGTTCTTTCAAAATAAAAAAAAAATAGTATAATGAGAAAACATTAAAGGATGGCATATAAACTTTAGAGGAAATACAATTATTATTGTTGTTGCAATAAAAAATGTTTGATAGCCAATTATAACTTGGTACTTATGGGTATAGACAGTGGAGTAATCTCCAAACTTGATACCTGTGACCCTGGGAAGTCCATTTCTTTTAACTTCCATTCTCTTAATTGTAAAATTAAAGTATTCTTTTATATTATCAATTTCTTTATTGTCTGTTATAATATTTCCCTGTCCATTCTTGCTTCTGTTAATGTGGGTACTCTCTTTCTCTCTTTTGGTTAGTTGAGCCAACAGTCTGTCAACTGTTTATTTTCTCAAATAGCCTGTAACTACATGTATTCTTTCTATTGTTTTCTTTGTTTATACTTAATTAGTTTCTCCACTGGCTTTTATGATTTGTTGTCATTGACTAGGTTTTGTTTTTTTTCTGGTTTTTTTGAGTTGTATCATCAAAAAACTTATCAGTGTTTTTTCTTATATTTTAATGTAGGCATTTAGAGCTATAAAATTCCCTTTCCCTGCTTTCAATGTGTTCCAAAGCTTTTGCTGTACTATGTTTTTGTGTTTTACTTCATTTTAAGAATTTTTATGAATTTATTTCTTAGTTTCTTCTACAGTTTATTCATTATTTGGTAATGAGTTGTTAAATCTCCATGAACTTATGCATTTATTAGGGCTTAATGTCAGTTTTAGATTTAATTCATTGTTGTCAGATAGGATATAAGAAATGATTTTAATATTTTCAAATTTGTAAAGATTTATTTTGTGTCCTATGAAGTGGTATACTTTAGAAAAGCTTCCATGTGGTATTCAGTAGAATGTGTATAAAATTAATAATAATGATTATATCTGCCTTACAATATTGTTCAGATTTTTGTATGTTTTCCTGTGTGTAACTTATGTAATACCTGTCTGTGATACATGTAGTTACTTGTGTGTAGATGCATATGGATGCTAAAGACATTAGGTGTTTTCCTCAATCACTGTCCACCTTATGTTTTGAGATATGGTTTCTTACTGAATATGATGTTCACAGACTTAGTAGAGTGACTATTAAGTATCTACTCATTCCTGCTTTAGTTATAGATGGATATACCCATGCCTCGATTTTTTGGTGCTGGGACTGGAAGCTTGCTTCTTATGCTTGTACATCATGTACTTTACCAGCTGAGCTATTGTCTTATTGTGTTAGTATTGTTAGAATTAAATAACCCGGTATACAAAACAGTTAAGGAAGTATGTAGTAAATGTTGTATACATTGAATAATTTTGGTGGACATAGTATAGAAATTCAAGTATGTGTCTTGAAAAAGTGGAATTAAGTTCATTGAATTTATACTTTAAGAATGATTTTTATTTTGTGTAATGATAAATTTTGCATAAACTTTTATGACTTTAATATGAAGCATTTTCTCTAAAAGTTTGTGTAATGAAGGCTTGGTCCCCACCTGTGGCTCTATCTTAGGAGGCTTTGGAAACTTTCTATAGCTAGAGAAAGTATGTCTCTATGAGCATGACCTTGGGGGTTGTATCTTGTCCCAGGTCTCTTAGTCTCTTTTTAGGTACTTCTTACCCTCTGAGACATGCTCCTGTTTATATCATGGTCTGCTTCCTTACTAGCTCAGAATCAACACAGCCAAGGACTTTAGACAGAAAGCCCTAAAACCAAGAGCTGAAATAAATCTTTTTTTTTTTATGTCAGGGAATTTGTCAGAGCAATGACAAGTTTGACTAATACAAAAGCGTGTTAAACACCATTTTGTATGATAGTGACTATCTTTCCTAGAAGTGTTTAAATAAATGGCATGGTCTACAGAATTCAAGATTGAACATTTTCTTAGACCTTTAGGATCCATTTAAATCTTGTCATGCCTGTGATTCTTCACAAAAATCATGCAAATTATGTTACATTATAAAGATAAATATATTAGTTCTGCCTCTGCATGGAGGACTGGCTGTCTTGTGAAGTATACATCACCTACCTGTCATTCTTAAGCTTCAAAAGTACATGATAGCACATTTTGAAATCACTTTGTGAGTATATCGTATTTCACACACACCCTCCATCATCACCTTGCAATCATCTCCCTGACCCCAATTCTATTTTCTTCAATGAAAATGAATAGAAAAATGTTAATAGTTTGATACTTAAGCCTGTAGGCTTTATAGTTATACCATATTGATTTGAGATTTAAGTTTAGCAATGTGAATGATTTATTTGGAGCCAATTAATCTTTCAAAGCCTCAAGTTTCACCAGTGTAGACTAGGAATAATTATAATACCCATTATTTGAGAAGCTCATTGCAAAGCATATTGGGATATTACTCACAATGTTTCTAATGTGTAATGTACTGTAACTTTATTTTTTTCAGATCCTATTTTTAATGATGGTTCTTAAATGCTTTAACCTCCCTTATAGCCCACTACTCACCAGAGGTAGTGGAAAAGAAAGGATATGGGGGAGTGGACCTGTTCAGAAAGTTTCTTTGGAGCAACTCTGGTCTACGTTGTCTGGAAATCAGCAGTTTAGTTCCCAGGTTAACAGAAATAGCTTGATCGACTTGCTAAAACTTGAAGGATACACTAGCAGTCCAGTTCGGTAGATTCATGTAGGGCAGTGGTATGTTCAGGCAACTTGGGCCCAGTCAAGTAATAGGTCTAAACTCTGGTGACCCAATTGGCAGTATCTCTGAGTCTCTGGCTCCTATTTCAGTCCCAACCCCCACAGCTGCCCCCACAGGAGATGAGTGCTCTGTCACATTGAAAATGCCCCAAGCTCCCAGCATTCTGGCTGGACCCTACCTCGAGTCATCTGACCATAGCCAGGCATGTCCTGCCCCACAGACAGATAGATGCGCCCCACACAATATAAGGAGTGGTTTATCCACTCCCCTCTCTCTTGCCCTCTTTCCTCTCTCTCTCTTGCTCTTTGTTCTCTCTCTCTCTCTCTCTCTCTCTCTCTCTCTCTCTCTCTCTCTCCTTCTCTTCTCCTTCCTCTCTTTTTTTCTTTCTATGTTGCCAACCTATTTTTTCTCCCTCCTATAATAAAATATCTCATGGTTATGCATTGCCTCCTTTTAACTAACTAATGTTCTGTGTAGCCTAGGCATCAGCATCAGCAGAGAGATTCAGGCATCAGCAGAGAGACACAGGTCTACAGACTCAGGATAGTGAACATGAATAAGCAGCAGTAGCACTATCTAGCAGAAACAGACATACCTCAGTCTTACCACAAAGGACCAGCAGGAAGACTAGGAGAAGTTCTGAGCATTGTCTCTCTTAGCAAAGTGAAGCAAAGATCTGTAAAGACATGAGACCAGCCAGCTTTGCACAGCTAGCTCTTTAAGCAAGCCAAGTTCAGCCTCCTCCACTGTCCATCAACTCCTATTTATACTCTCCTCTAAACATCACATGTCCTCCATGGGTCTTGCCTCAGCACCCATGTCTGTCTCAACTGACATCACTCTGCCAATCTGCTGGAGTTTGGAACAGCACATCTTTAGAAGTTTTTTTTTTTTTTTTTTTTTTTTGTCTATGCAGTTCTGACAAATGGATCTTGGCTACATAATGTAAAGTGGACCAATAAATGCATGTCATTAGCAAAGAATCTTTCATTACATGTCCTTTCACATGCTTGCTTTAGCAGAACATCCTTTCTCCTGTGTCTGCTTCAGCTAAATGTTTCTTTACAAGTCTGCCTTACTCTTTCACCTGTGTCCACTTCAGGAAAACACTCTTTCACATGTTTGCCCAGCAAAACACCATCCAACACAACTGACTTTCTAAAGGACCCTTAAGTTTTCCACTTCAGTGTACTACTTTGAATAAATGTCACTTATTATACTAGTGGTTAATATCTGTTCGCCCTATTGTAAGATGAATTTCTGACATGATTTGCATGACAGTTTGGATACTGATAGGTTGGGCTCTGATAGGAGCCCAGGTTTCCTTGTTACTTTTTAGGGTTTCTGTGAAATTGTTAGGTAAAATGAAAACAGTTTTCTGCTTTTGAAGTGACAAACAGCTCCTTCCAAGGCAATTCCTATAGAGAAGCAAGTCATGAGGAGGACCTATACACAGCAGAAAATCAGACTTCCAGCTGTATGGCAGTAACCTTGTCAATAAAAAGGGATTTTTATGCTACTTAGAAGACAAGCATGAGGCTATATTTGGATTATCACTTGAAAGTCATTTCAGAAATTAGAATAGCCAGCTGTTTAACACCTGGCTATTCTAAATATCCCTATTAATTGACAAGGATAATATATAGATATATATATATATATATATATATATATATATATATATATATATCACCTTTCCAGGCTTTGTATATAATATTAGAGGAGTTTTCAAACTTCTCTTAGCTGCAAATAACTTCAATAAGCATTTTGAGGGCCTGAATGAAAATGTCCACTTCAATGAGAGGCTGGAGCCTATTGATTAGCCATTGTATGAAGTGCTATAGCCTTCTATTTGGGGTGGAGAAATTGCATTACAGGCACTCTTATTTGGCATTCAGTTTTAGCCTCAATCAGAGGCGGTGAGTCTAATCTTCCTTCTTTATTTATTTATCAACCCACTCCAAAATGCAAGTTGATTTTTAAGCATCTCAATGTGAGGATGTCAAAGAAAATAAAGTACTGTGAAAAATTCATCTCTGTTTTCCCATTTTGGCTTTATCCCTGAACAGTCCATGTGTAGTTTAGCTTGGACTATCAGTAAATATCATGAAAGTATTAGATGAGGTGCCTGTGAGAAACCTTGTAAGGCTAGAGGGTAGGTAACATAGCCTTGTTACTATATTACCTCAGGTAGGAAACAATGGAACAGAATAAATCTTTGCCTTGAGGCAGATTAACTAAAATGAAGCACATAAGTTGGGGGAAAGATAGTATTGAAGATGAAAAGGCAGGAAGGGAGGACAATTATGCAATGCTATTTAAGTTAACCAGTTATACTGTTGCTGAAGTAAATATCTGAGAAAATGATTAAAAAGAAAGAAAGATTTATTTTGTCTTGTAGTTTTAGAGGTCTTGGTCCAAGATCTACTGGATTTCTTGCTTTGTGAGTGATGTAAGACTGAATATCACAGAGGGTATGATGTAACCAATATCATCCCCCTTATGGAAGCCAGGAGAGAGAGAGAGAGAGAGAGAGAGAGAGAGAGAGAGAGAGAGAGAGAGGTGGGAGAAGGAGAAGGGTAGGGGTTCAGGGCAAGTTATAACCCACAAAGGCACACACTTCCCATATTTCCCATCCTCACAGTGACCTACCTTTTCCAGCTAGGTTCCTTTTCCTAAATTTTGTGACACATTCTAATGTGGCACTAAAAGCTAGAAAAAAGCCTACAAAACAAAACACTCATATTCAAACTGTAAAGATTTGCTCCTCAAGGCCAAAGACTCATGCTCCTATTATGTAAAACAAACATAGTCAATGCACTCCCAGGTTATTCATTTACTTTTTTTGTTTTTTTTTTCTTTTTTAAATTGTCTGAATGTCATTTTATTTTTTATTAGATATTTTCTTTATTTACATATCATGTGATATCACCTTTCCCAGTTTCCCCTCCAAAAAAACCCCAAAAAACAACAAGAACAAACCCCTGTTCCCTTCCTCCTCCCTCCTCCCTCATCCCCCTCCTTGCCTCCCCACCCTCTCCCACTTCCTGGCCCTGGCATTCCCCTACACTGGGTCATAGGACCTCCATAGGGCCAAGGGCCTCTCCTCCCATTGATGACTTGGCCATCCTCTGCTATACATATGCTGCTGGAGCCATTGGTTCCACCATGTGTACTCTTTGGTTGGTGGTTTAGTCCCTGGGAGCTCTGAGGGTACTAGTTAGTTCATATTGTTGTTTGTCCTCAGGGACTGCAAACCTTTCAGCTCCTTGGGTCCTTTCTCTAGCTCTTCACTGGGGACCCTGTACTCAGTCCAATGGATGGCTGTGAGCCTCTACTTCTGTATTAGTCAGGTACTGTCAGAGCCTCTCAGAAGATAGCTATATCAGGCTGGATTGTCCTTCCTTCAGTCTCTGCTTCATAGTTAGTCTCTGCAACTTCTTCCATGGGTATTTTGTTCCCCCTTTAAGAAGGAATGAAGTATCCACATTTTGGTCTTCCTTCTTCTTGAGTTTGTTGTGGTTTGTGGATTGTACTTTGTGTATTCCAAACTTCTGGACTAATAACCACTTATCAGAGAATGCATACCATGTGTGATCTTTTGTGATTGGCCTACCCCACTCAGGATGATATTCTCCAGGTCCATCCATTTCCTAAGAATTTCATAAATTCATTGTTTTTAATAGCTGAGTGGTACTCCAATATGTAGATGTACCACACTTTCTGTATCCATTCCTCTGGTGAGGGACATCTGGGTTCTTTCCAGTTTCTGGCTATTATAAACAAGGCTGCTATGAACATGGTGAAGCATGTGTCCTTATTACATGTTGGAGCATCTTCTGGGTATATGCCTAGGAGTGGTATGGCTGGGTCCTCTGGTAGTACTGTGTCCAATTTCCAGAGGAATCACCAAACTGATTTCCAGAATGCTTGTACTAGCTTGCAATCCCACCAGCAGTGAAGTAGTGTTCCTCTTACTTTTAAGAGTTCCATCTCAAAAGATAAAGTCCAAAACATCTTTTGACATTCAAAACAAAATTTTACCTGTTAGCAGATGTGAGAATTAAGAAGCAAATTCCATATGTCTAATGTAATGATATTGATTAAATATACTCATTCAAAAGGAGAGAGATGGGGGCATAGAAAGGTGAGATAAACCAAATAATACTGGATCCCAGCAGGGAAAAAAATCATTAAATCCTATGGCTCCATGTATGCCATCTTTAGTATATAGTCAGCCCCAGTGCTCTTAGTAAGCCCATAACTATAGCTGATTGAATTTGATATGTCCTTGCTCTGACTCTGCTTATAACTTGCAGCTTTCCTTGCCAGATTTTCTATTTTCCATGTTTCTGTTATCTCCAAATTCCTAAAATCTGCATCATATTTTGGCTTCATTCTCACAGCTCTACCCTTTACCTTCTCAGGTTCTACTGATAGGGAATTTCACCCACTAACATATTATTTACTCTCTAAGATTTCCTTTGAAATCTTGGTGGAAGCCTTCATGTTTGTGACAAAACAGCTTAAATTGCTGGCCTGAAAAACCAGCATCACATGGATGGCTCCATAGTTTGCCACCTGCCTTGGCAGTGTCTGGACCATCTAAAAAGATACCCGTAGTAGTCTTTGAGTTCTTGGATGGCTAAATCCAGAGAAACACTTCCATAAGCAGTCCTGTATCATCAGGGTATCCCAGATATCCCTTCACAAACCAAGTACTTCTCAAATCAGTTTGTATCTTTTTGTGTTTGGGCCTAAGAAGGATACCTTGTCTATTCTTATGCTAATTTTTAATTACAGCAAAAGATAGAGTATCTATGTTCTCCATCTTTAGGTAAATCTGATTCATCAAAGTGACCTACATAGTTTTGGATATTGAATTCTTTTGTTTTCAAATATTTATAGTTTCAAAAATGTCTCTGTCATCTTACCAATTTGAAAGAGGATGTGTGTGTGTGTGTGTGCATGTGTGTGTGTGTGTGTGTGTGTGTGTGTGTGTGTGTGTGTTGGAATGATTTCCTAATGTTTATGTCTCCATGGTGACAGAAAGTAGTTAGATAGGTTGATGATTTATCCTAGAAGAGTATGCTTTTATTTCAGAGAGAGAGATAAAAAATGGTAACGTGAACAGTTATTGCTGAAGTAGGAAATGATGGTGATTATTTTCTATCAATTTCCAATTGTACATTATGTAGAAAGGAATTACTGAACAACTTGTAAGGATGGTGTCTCTGTGGGATAAAAAAGATGCCTGTTAACACATATATCATGCCAATTGCAATTTTAAAAATATCTCCTCCTAGCAACTTTTGAAGTTAATATCTAGTGGTAATTCTATAAGTCATGGTGGGGGTTGTGCTTCCACAAAACTATATCTTACCCTAAATGTTACCAAGTCTTACCAATTTCCTTTTCTTAGTCTATAAAACAAAGGAACAAAGTCAAAATTTGTATTACAATTAAAAGCAATAGAGTTATGTATTTATAGGGTTGAAAAATAAGGAGAAATTGCAATTCCTTCCCTTCAGTTTTGTGGTAAACATAAAACTACTCTAAAATTAAAGTCTATTAAAATACATATTCCCTATCCTTAGAATCTGCTTGCTTCACACATAGATAAGGGATTTTTACCCCAGCCTGTAAGTTAATTCCAGTGTAATGTCTATTTTTGTACAACCTATGAAATGAGATTGATTTTCATACATTTAAATGGTTGAAACAAAAGCAAGTGAGGAATGTTATTTTGGGCATGAAAAAATTACATAAAATTCAAATTGAGTGTCCATAAATAAAGTCATATTTGAACATATTCTTGCTTATTTCTTTATATAGACAATCTATGGCTTCATTGCTGTTGCTGTGGCAAAGCAGAGACTGTTTGTTTGATCTACAAAACCTATACAATCACTATTATATCTTTTAT
>JADRCD010078946.1:0-11811 GCA_019843815.1 Montemys delectorum | reverse complement strand
ACACACACACACACACACACACACACACACACACACACACACACACACCAGAGAAAAGACAGCCTATTCAACAATGGGTGCTATGAACATTGGATATCAACATGTGGAATAATGAAACTAGATCCCACCTCTCACCCTTTATAAAAACAAATATAAAATGTGTCAAAAATAATAAAAGATGACATAAAACTTTGAAGTCATACAAAGAAATTATGGGGAAAACACTTCAAGGTATAAACAAAGACAAGAACTTTTTGAAAGGAACTCTAGTAGGCCAGAAAATAATTGCAAAATTGTCTCAGATAAGGAGTATTTGGAGAGGAGGTTATGTAATTTTCTTCAGTCATTTAAACTACTGATAAGCTGCCCATGTTTCACTAAATCACCACTTACTTATGCTCATGCAGAAGACATCAACATAGGAGGAACTTTTTGGAAATAAGAACAATTTAAGGAGGGGGGATTGAGAGGGAGGGACAAAAGGATGAGTAAGGGAAGGAGGGATGAGGAGGGAGGGAGAGAGAGACAGAAAGAGAGACAGAGAGAGAAAGTAATATGATAATAAGGTAGGTGAAATGACCAAAACAGTTCAATTCACTGTGTGTGTGTGTGTGTGTGTGAGTGTGTGTGTGTGTGAGTGTGTGTGCATGAAGATGTAAAAAGAAAAAATGTATAAGTTGGACCGGGCAATTTACAAACTTACAGAAAAAAATCAAGTTAATGAAATAGTCAATAGACTATGAGAAAAAATTGTCACCTGTGAATTTGACAAAAGATTACTGTCTGGACTACACAAAGAACTCATCTATACTAAGCACCAAACCAAAAACAAAGCATATAGCTAATATATGAGAAATAAACTGAACACCATAGTTCTTAACCAAAGAAGTAAAATTGCCTATAAATATATGAAAATGTATTAAACATTCTCAGGCAACCTGGAATATAAATTATAATGCCACTGATGGGTATCAGTGCAATGGCTGAGTGCATAAAGTGCTTGCCAAGCAGGCATGACACTGAAGTCAGACACTAGCATTCATGTAAAATGGTCTATAATTATGCACAGCTGCAATCCCAGCAGTAGGGTAGCAGAGGCAAGATGATTGTTAGGGCTACTGGCCAGTCAGTCTGCATGAATAGGTGAGTTCTAAGTTCAGATCTTGACTCAAAAAAAATTAGGTTGAGATAGATTGAAGAAAACATCTTTGTTAAACTTCTGGCCAACAATATGGACCTGCATACACATCTGTATGCATAACCCTGTATATACACTAGACTAATTAATGATTGGAAGATATATAAATTAAGTAATACTAAAATCCCACCTCAGTATAGTGAGAATAAAGGAGCAAACAACAAATGCTAGAAAAGATGTAAGGAAAAATTAAATTTTATGCAGTGTTGATTTGTAGAACTATACGTTAGTGAGGCTGCTATGAAAATCAGTATATATGCTTATCATGAAACTAAAACTAAACTATATTATGATTTAGCTATAGTACTTCCAGAAAAATACATAATGGAATCTAAGGCAGCACACTGGAAATATAACTGCATATGAATCTTTACTGGTGCACTGTTCATAATAGCCAAGGTATGGAGTCTATCAAAGTATCCATCAGAAAACTGGTGATAAGGAAATATGGCCCATATACAAAATGGAACTTTATTCTGCTATAATAGCAACAGAATAATTTTCAGGAGAATACATGAAAATGACGACATCCTACTAAACAACATAAACCAGGCTTAGAAAGATAAATATCATCTTTTCTTTCATATGTAAATTGTAGATCTAGGTACATCTATACATATATTTATATGTGGCATGAACAGAGAAAGAGGACTACTTGTTATGAGGAAAGATACTGATGGGGAGATAAGACAAGGGAGAGAGAGTGTAACAGAGTGGCTGAGTATGAGCCAAGTATATGATGTTCATTGTGAATATATCATAATAAAACATTTAATTTAATGTTAATTTTTTAAAAAATTAGCAAAAGCAGAGAAAATGCTAACTGACATTATACTTAATATTATGAAAAACACAAGGATCCGACTTCTCACTACTCATATTTAGCTTAATGCTGGATACCATACTTAAATGCAATATGCAAAAAAATTAAAGGCATAGAAATTGAAAAGCAGAAATAAAATTATCTTCATGGATTATGAAGTTTAATTATCTGAAAGAATAAATTAGAATTATGCTTAAATCAATAAATGCTCACTGTAAGGCTGTGGGATTTGAGGTTACTATACAAAGCTCAATTGATTCCCTATATATCATCTATTAACAGTTGGAGTTTGAAGTTCACAATTAATCGCTATTTGTGTCAGAACAAAACCTGGTAAGAGTCTTATAAGGAAAACCAAACAACACTGAAAAAAGAAGAGATTTGCAACTTTTATAATTTGTCTAATGGAGTTGATTTTAAATTGATACACAAAGTTTCACAAACTTTCAACATCCCTATATCACTGTGCACTGAAAGGATAGAAAGAATAGAAAAGAGGAAAAGATTTTTAGACTCCATGTCCACATTCTGCAGACAGGAAGCAGCTTGAAAAGACTACAAAGCTGCAAAACGTGGCTAGTGTTTAGGAAAAAAACAAGAGAGAGAAAGAGAGACTCAGAAAACCCAAGAAAGAGCAAAGATCATAGAGCACAGAGGAAAAGCCAATCTTTTCTAAGGAGAAGCAATCAGCCCTGGTAAAAAGTATGCAAGCATGTATCTAATTGATTTGTGAACTGTGGAGGAACTGTAAAATGTATGTGGATCTCAGCTTCCCACAGGTTTTAGTGTTTTTTTTTTTTAATAATTTTACTTTGTTAGATAACTTCATACATAAGCACTCCTGCTATTTTCTCCTCTCCAACTCTTCCCAAATTCATAAGCAGTTCTTTATTTACACACACACACACACACACATATATATATATATACATATATATATATATATATACATATATATATACATATATATGTATATATATATATACACACACACACATAGACACACACATACCCACACATACTCATGTATATATAACCTACTAACTCTTACACAGGTTGTCTAGTACCAAGTGGCCCGTCATGGACATATGTACATCTGAGTGAAGAATCCCTCTTTCAATCTGTCTACTAAAGATTGTCCTTTACTATCAGTTTATTGTACAGAGTGACTTCTTGTAAGACTGTTGTTTTACAAGTTGTGAAACTGTTAGTTTCACTGACATCTGGATTTAATTCAGATGACAAGTACCTGGATCTGATTCCATAACTTTGGGTATGTTGTACACAGTGTTGGGAGAACTTTGGGTAAGTTGTAGGCAGTGTTGGGAGAAACAAAGTGTGTTGTCTATGGAGGACTATAAATATTATATAGCCAAAAGTGGACTGTGGCGGCTTAGAAAGCATGTCAGGAAATACTGACATTCCTCCTAGTAACAGAGCTAAATTTTCTCTTCACAAATCTAAGTAGGCTTGAAATTGCTTTGACCAGTCAAGTAAGATAGAAGTAACACTATATTCCTTTAACATTAGGTAATAGAAGACACTTAAAATTCTGCCTTCTGCTGATAGAATATATATATATATATATATATATATATATATATATATATATCATATGAGTGATACTATTTAACCACTAGCATTCTAACATTCCCGTTCCCAAGACAGTTGGCTTGTGAGGAAGTCCAAACCATGCAAAATGGCTTGTGTAGTTCTTTCAGCTAGCAGGATCAATTGGGTCAAATCATTACTCATCCTAACTTTCAGGACAGAAATGTGGACAAAGAAGCCTTCCAATGATTCTATACATTCAAGACACCCATAGTCACTGAAGTGTTCCCAACAGAGCTCAGCTGTTTAGTGCTAGAGATAAGTTACCATTTTGGGCCTGTATGCAAAGTTCTGTCATACACAAACATTGACCATAATAGAGTAGATTTTGTTTTAATCTCATATATTTGGTGTCACTTGTAATGAAACCAAAAAATAGAATATTCTTCTTGTCTCAAATTTACAAATATAAAATTGCTACTGAAATAAACATGATTTTTTAGGATCAAATAGATATGAAAATTCAAGGGAGCACTACTCAACGAATATCAAAATGACCAGTGTGTCGATTGACACATGAAAAGGTACTCCACTACATTAGTCATCTGGTTAACACAAATTAAACCATGACAAGATATGGCTTCACAGCCACAAGAGAGCTAAAAATAAAATACAGAGTAATGTATGGACAGGCAAGAGAGCTCTCATAAACTGCTAGGAGAAGCTTCAAGCACTTTAGAGAAATTGCTTTTGCCACAATTTCTCTAGTTAAAAATATGCACACTTGAGTAGCAACGTCACTCGGACACTTCCATTCAATAAACACCTAACTGATGTGCACTTAAAAAGTTGGGGTTCACAGAAATTCTAGTTGCCATAGTTATCAAGGTCAAAAACTGGAGCCAACCTAAACATCCATCAAGAACAGATTGACTGAATTAAACTGGAAATCAGATATTATACTGTGTAGCAATCAATATGAATGATCCTTAGCCATACCCCAAAACAGAAAAAGATCTGAGAAGGCAAGCCTGAGCAAAAGCCACCTATAAGTGATCTATGTTGCATGGTTACTACTGTGTTAGTTTAAGATAGGGAACATTAAAAAGTTGTATTATAATACAGAGCTGGAGTTTCTATTGATAAAAAGAAGGAAAAGCAACGCAAAAGAGCAAGATAAAAGTTCTCAGGTATTACAAATGATGTTTCTTGATCTAAGAAGTTGTTAACGCCTGTATGTACTCTAAAATAACTCACTGAAAGATAAGGCATTAAAGCTTTGTGACTATATTCTACATCCATAAATGAAACTAAGAAAAAAAGGAAAAGAAGAGCAGTAGAGATTGTGTGTTGACACACAAAGTGATGTGGAAAAAGAATGAAGGCAAGTTGTGAATTGAGTTTTTAAATCCTGAGAAGACAACTGAGTATGGCCTTATTAGATGAGCTCTCTCATCACATAGAAGGCTCTTTGTGAGAGCTTTCCAGCTGACTTGCAAGAGAGGGGAAAGTAGAACACTGGTGAAACAAATAAGAATGAATGGGTGACACAATTTTAACTCTCTATTAGGGTAATAACTTTGTTTCTGATTTTTAAAAAAGAGCAATGAAAACAGCAGGAGATTGCCCAGCAGAGATATAATGAAATTGAATGTGTCTTATAGGAGGCAGTATCTTCTAAACCAAGAGGACTGGCATGAACTGCTTTATCACAATGCTCCAGAGTTAGAGGCAGAGCAAATAAAGACCTGGGATTCCCAGAAGCTAGGAGATCAAGGACTGAGCATTGAATTGGTATTTGAATGAGCATCCTTATTCAAATGTGTGACTCATACCATCTAACAAGAGATAAGATGTGCAAAAAAACTTCACTCTGTTAAACAAATAACACATATCTTCTTAATAGATACTAGGAACTCGTACAGGCCGTATGAAGGAAGACACTAGTATGTCTAATGTTAGCTCCTTACCACAAGGATCATGCTGACTCCTATCCCCTGATTTCTATAACTGCCTTTTCAACCAATGAGAAAAGTATTCTTCTTCCCCTCCCCTATTTCTCCCTTTCCCATCCTTTCCCACCCTCTTCCTACTGTCCCTCCCCTCACTCCTCTTATACAGGCAAACACCATGGCTTTCCTTATGAGCTCAATTTTAGCATACCTGTATAGCAGCATTATCATAAAACACAGAAGAAGTGACTCTACCAACTAAAGTACAAATACAATTCACTGTGTCTTTATTCCCACAGAACCTGCTAATTTCCACGTTCCTTTGACCACTGCCATTACTACAACACTTTCACTAAGATTCTTCCACGCAGTCAGGACACAGTAAGATTCTTTTGTGGTATGCATACCTTCTTGAGATGGAAAGACTAAAAAAGCCTTTTTTTTTTTAAATTTGCAAAATCCTAGTTTTAATTTTTCTTCTATAAATATCTACCGGCTTAAGATATCTCAGCCATTAAAAACTAGGTTCACAACCAAAGAGACCTATGGGTTTTCACAAATGTATTATTATCCATTTACTATTTAAGGAACTATACAGACTGTTGTGCCCCTATACTATAATCCTTCAACTTTCATACTATCCTGTAAACCCTGCCAAATATTTTCAATTCTCTTATATTTTCTAGATTTTTATATAATTGAAATCATACTTTTGTTTTCAAACTTTTCATCGTGGCTCTGTCATGCAGAATCTATATTAAACACACATCTAGGCCTCTTTACAGCTTAGCAGGCATTTTTATTTTTATAGTTAATTAAATTCCTATATAGTGATATAGTACAATTTGCTTAGTTGTTCATCATTAGCTGAAGAGTTTCACCATTGTTTTTATTTCAAATATTATGAATAAGGCTGTTATGCACATTCATGCGAGTGAGGTAAATATTTTAAGAGTATGATAGTAGAACTAAATATATTGAGTTTTGTAAAATTATATTGACTTCTAAAATACTTTCAAACTATCTTCAAAGATGTGCTATTATGACTAATGATTGAAGTTAATACTTAAAACTTTACTAGAATTTGATGTTAATAGGTATTAGATTTTCACTATTTTAAAATGTTGTTCTTATAATTTACAGTTTGATAAAAACAAATAATGGAGCTTTTTATATCCTTATTTCACCCCAATTGAAAACATGGAATAATTATATACACATGTCTGTTTTGCAAAGGTGTCTTTGCTTCTTTGCTTGGCAGTGGTAAATGGATGATGCATTCAACAAATCTTACTGGAATAAATGAAAAGTCATATAGAATAATTTGACCTTTATGTTACAACTTACACAAAAATCAATTCAAATATGGAACATAAATCTAAATTAAAAAAGCAAATCAATAAAAATTCTAGGAGATAATAGGCATAAATATTTTTGCAGCTGTAGAACAGGTAATGACTAAACAAAACAAATTCTAAAACACTAATAATAAATGTAAACACTAGTAGATGGTACTGCATTAAGACTGAGAACTTTGGTTAGTATTTTTGAAGCAATGAAAATACAAGTCACACTGTGGTTGCAGGTGTTTGCAATGCATCAAATGAACCAGAAATTCCATCCATAATGTATAAATACCTCCTAAAAATCAATTATAAAATGAGAGTATGACATAAAAATGTACAAGAGAATGAAGCACAATGTTCATTATCAAGATTCATAAAGAGTCAAAGAGCATATAAGATATATTTTAGAAGCATAGGACTATTAATGTATGCCAATAGAAGTTACTGCAACACAACCAGAATTGCTCATGAAATTAAAATAATTGTCCAAATTAATTGTTGGTAAGAATGAACAGTGTTAGGGATGCTCAATATTTACATGACACTGGTGGGAGTATAATCTCTATAGCCACCTGGGAAACAATATTATTTATTTTATTTGAATAAATAATCATAATATATGCTATAAATTATGGGACATTCATGTGAATGTTTATGATACAATTATTTGTAATAGTCCTATCTTAGTCTGCTTTCTGCTATTAATAAAATACTGGACACTGTAATTTCTAAGCAGAAGAAATTTATTTCTCACAGACTTGGAGCCTGAGAATGCCAATATTAAATAGTCCTAGCAACCAGCATGGATGGTTTAACTCTGTCACCTATGGCAGAAAGAGAAAAAGTAATTTGATATAGGGAAAGCACATTGAAATGTAGGCTTAGACAAGAAAAAGGAATGCACTAGCACAGGAAATGATGCCAAGATTTTACAAATTAGCTTATATGAAATTAAAAGCATGTACAGCAAGGGAAACTATTAGATTAGTGGAGAGATGGGAGAGAGAATAAAAATAAATCTTTGCCATCAGTACTTCAGACAAGGTTGGGTAGGTAATGTCTGCATAAATTACAGAAAAGCTGAAAGATTAATATACCCAAACCATCCAAACATAATAGAGCAACAACTCCCTACTAATCACCCAGGATAATAAATAAGAGTCCAGTACTAAGAATAGGTTACTTCTTTGGGAGTTGGTGCCCAGGGAAGTAAGTCTCAGAAAAAGTGGTAACTGGTAATCAAGAAGGAAAAGGGAAGTCAGAATAAGACTAATACAATGATAACAATTTCTTGTGCTGGTTTGAAGGCTTTATTAATGGTCTAAACACAAATGCAGGCAAAATTCAATAATTGCCCACAAGGTGTGTACAAAAAGAGTTCCAAGAAACTGATGCTATTTTTGGTTTAAGGAATATTAAAGGTAGATTCTTTAGGACACAGAGAGTGGCAAAAAAAAAAAAAATACTGTTGTTTCTTTTCTAGCATGAACTCAGACAAGGCCAAGTCCTGACATGTTAACTCCATGGTGACAGCATAAACCAAATCTGCAAAAGTGCTTCACACTCCACAACAGAATTCTTTTTGATAAAACTTACATGTAGAAAATAGGAGAGAAATGTCCTCATAACTCTTTAAGACCCAAGGAGATATTCTAAGGCAATTAGAGGACCATTTAGCAGGTCTCAGCCAGGCTCCAGGTGAGTCACAAATCCTGTGGGTTCCAATATCATTATACTTAATAGCATGTAATTGTGTATACTTTTGAAATGTATATAAGATATCCATCAATATAGAGAGATGACAAAACAAACATTAAGATGTTCAAAGTCAAAATCATTTCAAATGATTTCAAATGAAGTACATTTTATGAACAAATGTAATCAAACTAGAAATTAGTGCAAAAGGCTAATTTCAAAACGTTAGCAATGCTCTTTAAATATCATCTTCTTTGTACTTATTTACTCTTTTAATTATAAATTATTGCATTCATTATTACTAAATAATTATTATTTAATAATAAAAGTAATTATTAAATTATTCTTTTAATGATAAATTTTTAAACCAAACAAATTGAAAGAGTAAATAAAATGTACAGGAAAGATGATGATAGAGAGATTATAGACAAACAGACAGATAGAAAAATACATAGATGATAGATGATAGATAGGGAGGCAGGCAGGCAGGCAGACAGACAGACAGATAGATGGATAACAGAGATAGAAAGAATAGTATAGACTGAAAAATAGGTGTATAGAAAGCAAAACATCATCAAATCAGGTTTTCAACACATCCAACAGAAATCTACTGAGTTAGTGTGCTCAAATGTCCTCTCTGGGGAGACTTCCCAGTAAAAAAGAACAAATGACAGTAAACAGGGATAACATTATTATCCAGATGCTCAAAACAACTAGTAGAAACCAACTACTGAAGTTGAGATTGCCAGCTGGGTTGTGGATGGGGCTTTCTTTCATGGATAGCTTCCTGTGGCTGAACATCAAACTTTTCTTTCCCACTGTAGACCCTCTTTTAAAACACAAGAAAAACAGTAGTGTCATCTGTTGGAATTGCTTTATACTCTGTTTTCAAGGGCACAGAGTTGCTTCTATTCAGGAACTATTTTCCCTTGCTTGTTACAAAACTGTAACAAGCCTGGCCATTCCCAGACAAAGAGCCTTGAAGGACAATTTGAAAGACAAACATACTGGCTATAAAATGGGAGAGTAAGGGATTTGAAACCTTTGTTTCCAGAACCAACTTCTCAGTGAATTCAAACACTACATGACAATTTAATAACTTACTAGAAATTAGATTATAACTATAGCAGTGTTTCAGAGAAATTCAGAGCATTTTGTGTTTAGATATAAATAGAATGATATTGATTCAATACTAATACATTTCAATTTTTACTTTAACATAACATTTTTATTGATTATTTGGAAATTTTATATAATGTACCCCAATCACATTCACTTCCCAGTCCTCCCAGGTCCATCCCCTTTTCGACATCCCCAAAACAAAAGAAGAAGAAAAGAAAACGTATACCAAAGCTAATTTGGATTGCACACATTATCAATGGACAGTTATTTAAAGAAAATTGAGTCTTTCCTCACCCCTATCCCCACCAAAATCCATTAACTGAGAATTACACTTCAACACCTGTATCACAATTTTTAATTAATTTACTTTTTACATCCTGAACACCATTTCCCCTCCATCCTCTCCTCCAAGTCCCCCCTTTCCCCTCACCTCACTACCATTACCATTCAACACTCCTCCCTTTCTCCTCATAAGAGGGGAGGCCTCCCATGCATACAGCTAGCCCTGGCATATCAAGTTGCAGTAACACCAGATGCATCTTCTCCTGTTGATTTCAATATTTATTAAAACATTGAAAATTTCATACATGTATACAACTGTATGTTTTGATCAAATCTGTCCCCTATTACCTTGCTTCCAAACCATCCTCTATCCCCCCCCCCATTTCTCTTCAACTTTCACTTGCTCTGTGTTTTTAAAATTTACTAAGTCCTTCCTTCTGGTCTCTCTGGCCTGCTGTCCTGAGCAGAACTTGGGCACAAGTTCTGCAGCCAGCCCCACAACACCCAGAGGAAGCTCCACTCCCAGGCGGTCTGACACTCTCAGGATCAGAGATGAGTAGGAACCAACATCTGTCCCAACACCAGGAGTAACTGGGAACTGTGGGATCAGGCACACAGGAACTCCTCCAGGAGAGTGGCTCAGGTTCCTTCCAGTCTCTCTGGGCTGGTATCCTGAGCAGACCTTGGCCCCAGGCTCCACAGCCAGTCCCACAACACCCAGAGGAAGCTGCTGCACTCCCAGGTGCTCTAACAAGCCCAGGGTCATAGGATCCTAGAATCACAAGATCACAGAGACAGCCTGACTCTGAGGAGTTCTGACACAACCAGTATCACAGGAAGGACAGGCTCCAGTCAGATTTAGCAAGGGCAGGTAGCACTAGAGAAAACCAGATGGCAGGGGGGCAAGCATAAGAAAATAAACAACACAAACCAAGGTTACTTGGCATCATCAGAACCCAATTCTCCCACCATAGCCAGTCCTGTACACACCATCACACTGGAAAAGCAAGATTCAGATATAAAATCACTTATGATGATTATACAGGACCTTAAGAAAGACATAAATAGCACCCTCAAAGAAATACAGGAGAACACAGCTAAAAAGCTAGAAGCTCTTAAAGAGGAAACACAAAAATCCCTCAAAGAACTACAGGAAAACACAATCAAACAAGTGAAGGAAATGAGCAAAACCATCCAGAATCTAAAAATGGAATAGAAACAATAAAGAAATCAGAAAGAGAGACAACCCTGGAGATACAAAACCTAGGAAAGAAATCAGGAGTCATAGATGCAAACATCACCAACAGAACATAAGAGATAGAAGAGAGAATCTCAGGGGCAGAAGGCACCATAGAAAACATGGACACAACAGTCAAAGAAAATGCAAAAAGCAAAAAGGTCCTAACCTAAAACATCCAGGAAATCCAAGACACAATGAGAAGACCAAACCTAAGGATAATAGGTATAGAAGAGAGTGAAGACTCCCAAAGTAATGGGCCAGTAAATATCTTCAACAAAATTGTAGAAGAAAACTTCCCTAACCTAAAGAAAAAGATGCCCATGAACATATAAGAAGCCTACAGAACTCCAAATAGACTGGACCAGAAAAGAAATTCCTCCTGTCACATAATAATAAAAACATCAAATGTACTAAACAAAGAAAGAATTTTAAAAGCAGTAAGGGAAAAAGGTCAAGTAACATATAAAGGCAGGCCTATCAGAATTATGGGCAGACTTCTCACCAGAGACTATGAAAGCTAGAAGATCCTGGGCAGATGTCATACAGATCCTACATGAACACAAATGCCAGCCCAGGCTACTATACCCAGCAAAACTCTCAAT
>JADRCD010078945.1:13339-24274 GCA_019843815.1 Montemys delectorum | reverse complement strand
TTAATTTATCCAATAAAACACTGAATGTTTCATGAAGGATCTAGTTCCCTTCTTACTCCATCGTATGTTTCACTTTTTTATATGTGATATGGTCTTATTTGAGTACCTCAAATATGATCAAATATGCTTAGGAGACTGGACATGCCAAAACCCCTAAAATTGTTATAACAATAAAGATTCATTATAAACTAAGTGCTCTTGCATTTGTATCTCCAGAAAAGTATAGTTTTCTAATCCCAAATTAGTATTCCACAAAAGCCCACTGAATGCATCTTTTTCAGTGTCTCAGACACACACAAAAAAATGCTAAAAATATCTGAAAAAGAACTTAATAGTTTTCCCTCAAACATTTTTTTTGTGCTCAAAGAACGTTGACTATAGAGTATCTTCTATCACTCTCTGTTCTCTCTTCCTTTCTCTGTCTCTGTCTCTGTCTCTGTCTCTGTCTCTCTCTCTCTCTCTCTCTCTCTCTGTCTCTCTCTCTCTCTCTCCTATCGTATTATCACTTTGAAACTAAAGCAGTTCACCATTTTAGCTAGGTTGTCCTATCAAAAAACTATTGAATTTAGATCAGCCTCCTTCTTTCCCCAGTGTTGGGGTTGCAGGGACAAGCAGTTATGTGTGGCTTTTTACATAGTTGCTAGGGTTTCAACCTCAAATTCTCCTGGTTTTAGATGACTTACCCACCAAGTCATCTCCTAGGCCATTGATTATTTGATCTCTGAATATACTTTTTACCATATTGAGTATTCATTGTGCCCATTAATATTTGTGTATTTTGAATCATCATCATTCAGCCTGTATGATAACATTTTGTCTACCATCAGGGGATTACCATGTAAGCAATCCAAATAGTTCAAGTGATACAGGAGACTTCACTTGTGTTTCTCACATTCCACTGGTTACCATCTGTGTATAAATTAAGCCTCTACTTATTAACATTGCTTGAAATGTTGTATGGAACCTAGACTCAATTTACCTGTTCAGTTTTATCTTCTATATTAGAGTTTCTTCTCCAGGTACAATGAGGATTTATATTCTAGTACCTATGGTTGTACTGAACAGACTGTCTTTCCTCAAAATAACCCATCTTTTCATTATTTTCTTATTGGCCCTTTTGTTTTCAGATCAGCCAACGTAATCTTTGAGATAAGACTTTATAGAGCTCTGCAGACATCTTTTTGGCCAAGAGCTAAGACTTTTTATACAAGCATTTATGGCAATGTATTTTCATTACTCTTAATGGATAAGGACCAACCAGTAATAAAAGTCATTTGTGTGTTGATATTTATTTGCTTTCTCTTGGATTTCATTATCAGCAGTTTTATATGTACTGCCATTTCACACACATACACACACAGAAAAACTGTATTAACCACAGGCAACCACCATTATTGATCACATAACTTTAGGCACATTACTTTATTCCATTGAGTAAAGATAAAATAGTGATTATATTATATTTTATAGATAAAATAGAGATTAAGAATAAATACTTAATTTAAAAGACTTTGAAAACTGAGCCACTGCACTAGGCTAGGAGTCAGAGCAATGCATCAATCAACCCAAGGCAGAGATGCTTCTTCTTGTAGTAAATGGTAATTAGTGCAGCGAGCCACCATTGTACAACGTACAGAAAAAGTGAAAGACTTTAGAGCACTCAACTCTAAATAGGATGTCTTTATCATCTCCCTCCATGCAAGGCTCAGGAACCTATGCAGAAGAGAGAGCAGAAAGATTATAAGAACCAGAGGTAGTAGATAACTCTTAGGGAACAGCATCTTCCATATACAACATGGCTATTGCACATATGAACTCACAGTCACTATGACAGTATGCACAAAACCTGCAGGTTCAAACCAGAAAAAAACCCTAGGCCTGAGAAGGGAAGTTGGCATGGAGTTCCACCACTAAACAAGAAGCTACTTGCAATTAATATGGACTGGCAAAGAGAAAATCAGTTTTCTACAATAGAAGTCACTTGATATATAACCCATACTCCAGAGTGCACGCCCATGCTCAGGAGTAGTTGGCCAATACAAAACGGACTCCATGATACTTTGTTTGCTTACTTGCTTGCTTTTTGTTTTGCCTTTTGGTATTGTTTGTTTTATTGGATTTTTGTTTGTTGATTTTTGATTTTTTTCTGGGGGACATGATATTGGATGAGAATAGAGGAAGGGAGAGAATATGATCAAAATATATTGTATGCAAAATATTTTAAAACAAGGAAAAAGATAGTGAAAATTAGATAAAGCAAAGTGGTAAAATAAAACGGAATATGACAAAGAATCTCTCTCTCTCTCTCTCTCTCTCTGACTCTCTTTGTGTCTCTATCTATCCATCCATCTACTTATCTATCTATCTATCTATCTATCTATCCATCTCTCCATTTTATCACTCTGTATGAATGTGTAAAATCAGAACTATTAGAACTGTATTTAACATTGTTTTTCCCACTCACCATAACAAAGTAACTTCTTAAGTTTTAGTAACTGTTTTTTTATTTACATCTCAACTACAGTTTCCTTTCCTTCCTCTCCTCCTAGTCCCTCCTCCCATTTCACACACACACACACACACACACACACACACACACACACACGTTTGGTCTATTCTAGGTCTCTAGGCTATCCAGTCTCTGATTCCTGACCCTCCAGGTAGTGCCATGGATCTGAAGCCAATCATGGATTGGCTATTCCAAGACGATCTGTGCCACTTTTACCCCAGCATATCTCATAGGCACGACAAATTTCAGATAAAAGGTTTTGTGCTTGGGTTGGTGTCCTAGTTGCTCCACTGGAAGTGTTGCCTGGTTACAGAAGATGGTCAGTTCAGACTCTGTATCCTCCATTGCTCAGAGTCTAACCTAAAGTCACCCTCAGAGATTCCTGGGAGTTCCCATTGCCCTAAGTTTCTAGCCTAGAGGTGCTGGTTGTCTCTCCCAGTACTCTCTCCCTTAGGTCTCTATCCTCCTACTAGTTCCTCCTGTTCCCATTTCTGCCTCCATCTCCACCCCCATTCAGTCCCCTCACCCATCTGCCAATGATGTCTATTCTATTTCCCCTTTATAGTGACATTCATGTGTCCCCCTTGAGCCCTCCTTGTTACTTAGTTTCTCTGGGTTTGAGGATTACAGAATGGTTATCCTTTAATTTATGGCTAATATGCACGTCTCTTTCTGAGTCTGGGTTACCTTACTAAGGATGATCTTTTCTAGTTCCATCCATTTGCCTACAAATTTCATGATGACATTGTTTTTATCAGCTGAGTAATATTTTATTATATAAATGTACCACAGTTTTTTTTTAACCATTCTTCAGTTTAAGGACATGTAGGTTGTCTCCAATTTCTGGATATTATGAATAAAGCTACTATGAACATAGTTGAACAATCATCCTTGTGATATGGTGGGGCATCCTTTGGGTATATGCCTGGGAGTGGTATAGCAGGGTCTTGAGGTAGATCAATTCTCAGTTTTCTGAGAAAATGTCATATTGATTTCCAAAGTTGCTCTACAAGTTTGTATTCCCACCAGCAATGGAGTGTTCCCCTTGCTCCACATCCACACCAGCCAGGTAAGAATCTCAGAGTTGTTTTAATTTTTAGATGTTTCTTGGTCTGTTGAAATTCCTCTGCTGAGAACTCTGTTTATATCTGTGCCCCCATTTATGTCCCCTGCAATACTAGCAAATACAAATCTGATAAATTTACTCCCCTGAACAAAGATACTTTAGTAGTCTGCCGTTTGTTTCTTACCCAGATGTAAATTCCCTAAGCATACTTTGAATTTTATTACTATTCTGACCTTGTTTTTGCTTCCCAGCTTCATCCTAGCCTTTCCCCAAGAAACTCAGTTTTCAAGCATTCCTTTGGATAAGTTTTTGAAGGGCTTATAGTACGTGTTCAACAATTAAGATAAAGAGATGATATTTTGAAGGATATGAATTTTATGTCAATAATTAAGGTTATTTTTATTTTCTTTGAGCTTTTGAAATCTCATATTAAAAAAGAAAATGGAAAATCCTAAGATTTGTTTCAGGCAAATTAATTAATAAACCTAAAGAACTTAGGACACCATGGGTTTGTATAAATACACTTTGCCTTAAAGCTTTTTGTACATTTGATCTTTGATCATGTGGAATACACACACAATTTGATTTAATCTACTTGCATTACTAGTAAAAGTAGACTTTTTCACCCACAGGAATGTGTGGATAACATGTATGTGAATGAATTCATGAGTACAATTATCTTATTGCTTCAAAATCTGGGAATGGAGAAGAATTTGTGCAGGACATTTTCAGGTAAATCAGGCAAAGGACTCTAGTGGTGTAGCAGTTTTGAGAAAGACAAAATAAACATTAATACCTACTCACAAAAATATATCCCAGGGTTACCTGGTAACCCCACCAGATGCCATACTCTTGCCTAATCTCTAGTAGGTTTTGTAGTGATTCTTGGATTCATAAGTATGTGGTATCCTTAAGAAAACAGTTCATGGATTTTGAAGTCTATATTAAACTATCTTTGTTTTTGGGTCTATCCATTACAGATCGAGCTCTTACCAAATCCAAGCAGGTTATCAAGAGTCAGAATAAGAATAAGGCTATAAAGAAAGATTTATATAATCACAAGAGAAAAAATATCCATCACTGAAATCATATACACATAGGTAACATTAAACTGACTCAGAAGATTTTATTTATATATTTATGCATTTATAAGTGTGTTAGAATGTATATATTTATGTATGTGTAACAATAATATTCAAAGAAAAAAGAGACCATCAATTTGAAAGGAAGTGGAGGTCATGGGGGAAGATTTTGAAGTAGGAAATGGATGGGTGTGAAGTAATGTGATTATATTTTAATTAAAATTTTAGAACAGAAAAAAAAGTTCTTAAGCCTTTGTTCCTTTTCATTTTGGTCTAGAGTCACTAAGTCTCCTCTCTTTGTGGAACTAGTTGCAAGTTGTACTAGCTGCCAGGCTGACAGAATTTACAAGTTGAAAAGCAAGCAATTTTGTACTGCTATGAATCAGTGGCTGAGAATCAGAGAAGTAGTTCACTGGAAAAATGAAGAAGCAGTTCATGAATTTTCCTTGTAATACTGAGCTCTAAGAAGATCATCTCCCAGAGTTAAGTCTTTGGGTGCTTTCCAAAGTATAAACAAAGTTCATGCCAGTGTGGGGGAGTTCCACAGCATAGTCTCCAGGCAGAAATGGCTGCCTAATGAGGGTCAGGTGCTGGGACAGGCAGTTAGTAGAATCAGTGCTCCAAGAGGATCAAAGCCAAGTGGCCAGTCCAATGTTAACATTGGAGTTTGGGTGAGAGTCAGAAGAAGGTCATCAGTCTCCTATCAAAAGCCACAGTAAGCCAGGCAAAGAGATGTTGGGGCAGAGTGTTGCTTGGTCAACACTTACCAAAATAAGCTTATAAAGTGTACTTTGATTTCATGCTGGGGTCTTTTGTTTTAAATATCTTCAGAAAAAGCAGTGAAGTCTGTCCCTCCAGGATGACCTCTTTAATCATAAAATATTGTCCCTTAATCTCAGCAACCACAATGAACTGGATTTTGATAGACTATAAATTGAAAGAGGTTTTAGATGCTTTAAAACAGCCTTGCTGTTTCAGACACCAATTTCTCACTTCCTTTATTAGAAGCATTAGAATTGTGTTCACTGTACTGACTGAAAAATACAATGTCTTATAGATAATTCTTTTCAAAAAAACCTAAAAGTTACTTCTGAAGCTCCAAACCACCCAATTATTAACTACACTTCTTTTTCATAGTCTCCAATACTGGACTAATGGTTGTATTCAGCATGACTCTAAGAGCCTGTAAAATTCTTTTCTACTGAAACTCATTTGTATATGGGACAAAGGAGGTGAGTAATGCCTGAGTGAAAATATCAATTGCTTACATTGCTCTATAAAATTGTAGCATAGGATGATAATTAACCTTTAGGATTATGGCTGCCTGCCATTGTGTTAATTATCTGTAACACTTTGTTGAAGGATACAGTAAAGAATCCCATACTAATTGACATAGAGGAAAGGTAGAGAGTGGGAGAGAGAGAGATATTATTTTATAATTAATAATAATGAATAGAAGGAGGAGATAGTAAAGAAGAAGTAAAAGGTAAAAGGATAGACTCAATAACTCTGCCTACCTGTGTCTTGCTTAACCAATTAGTCTAGACCAGTTAGATGGCTCAGAACTAATACACACTAAGTATAGACCACTGCACCATAAAGCTTCCATATTCAGGATTGTCACTGGGATAGTAGAAATTTTTATATAAAATTAAGCTTTTTAAGAGCTAACAGTTGAGTATTATTTCATCTCATAACTATAGAAAATTTCTCAGGGATTACTATTACCTGGTGTCATCTAAGAGACCAAAGCCTCATAAACTGTCAAGGTGGTTTCTGACCTTGCTTTAACTATAAAGGAAGTATCTGAGGACCCAAAGATAATTCTCTAGGGCTCAGTTAACATGAATATGTTGTGAGGATTACTCTTTTTAAATTTAATTTAATTTTTTTACTTATTCACTTTACATCCCACTTGCTTCCCCCTCCCGGTCACCCCCCCACACGCACACACACACACACAAACAATTCATCTCCCATTCTCCCTCCCTAGCAATTCAAGTCTCTGCAAGGCTAAGCACTACCTCTCCCCACTTAGGCCAGACAAGGGAGCCCAGCTAGAAGAACATATCCCACAGACAGGCAACAGCTTTGGGGATAGCCCCTACTCCATTTGTTTGGGACCCACATGAAGAACAAGCTACACATCTGCTACGTGTGAGCAGGGAGGCCTACGTATAGCCTGTGTATGTTCTGTGGCTGAGAGACCCACGGGTCCAGGTTGGTTGACTCTGTTAGTTTCATATGGAGTTCCTATCCCCTTCAAGGTCTGCAATCCTTCCATTATCTTCCATTAGAGTCCTCAAGCTCCACCCATTGTTCCCATTGTTCAGCTCTGGGTGTCTACATCTGTCAGCTGCTGGGTGGAGCCGCTCAGAGGACAACATGCTCCTGGCTGCAAGCATAACAGAGTATCATTAACAGTGTCAGGGATTTATGCTTGCCTATGGTATGGGTCTCAAGTTGGGCTGGTTTTGGTTGGCCATCCCCTCGGTCTCTGCTCCATGCCCTGATCCTGCATTTCTTGTAGACAGATTATTTTGGGTTCAAATTATGGGGGTGAGTTCGTTTCTCTGTCACTCTACTAGGGCTCTTGCCTGGGAACAGAAGGTGGCTTCTTCTTATCACCAATGTAGTGAGTAAAAGCTAAGGTTACCCCCATTTATTCTTGAGCACCTTCCTTATCCCAGGTTTCTGTCATGTCCTGGAGATGCCCCTCACCTCCTCATCCCCATCAGTTGCACGTTCCCATTCATTCTCATAGCCATCTAGCCATATCTCCTGTCCTTCCCCACACATCATCCTGAACCCATTCCCTTCCCCATCCTCCTTCTCTCCCAAAATCCCTCACTCCATCTGCCTCTTATGACTATTTTATTCACCCTCCCAAGTGAGAATCAAGCTTCCTCACTTGTGTCTTCCTTCTTGTTTAGCTTCTTCAGGTCTGTAGAGTGTGTAACATGGTACCTGTATTTTATGGCTAATATCCACTGATAAGTGAGTACATACCATGCATGTCCTTTAGGTGATAATTAATCTTAACTATCAGCCTCATTGGATTTAGAGATGATTTAGGTGATTAGAAAAATAATCTTATGTGTGTTTTGTGAGGGTGATTCCTGAAGGGATTGGCATATTAAAAAAAAAATTCCCTAAAGGTAGCTGCTGTGTGTCAAATAAAGATCTGCCATTTCCCACCTGTTTCTATCACTCCTCATTGCTTCCTGACAATCATGAGTTGTGCAGCTTTGCACAGAAAGCAGTAATAGAGCAAGGCAGTCATATATTAAAATGTCTGAAATTGTGAGTCATTTTTTTCTCTAAAGATATTAGTTATAGCATTGAATTTTTTTTTTTTTTTTTTGGTTTTTTCGAGCAAGGGCTTTACAGAGAAACCCTGGCTTGACAGGAACTCACTCTGTAGACCAGGCTGGCCTCGAACTCAGAAATCTTCCTGCCTCTGCCTCCCAAATGCTGGGATTAAAGGCATGTGCCACCACCGCCCGGCCAGCATTGAAAATTTAAATAACCAATGTGTATACTATAAGACAGAAAGCACCTTGGACAAATATTAACTGTTAAAATTATTATGAATGAAGTAGAATCCACACTGTTTTGGATAATTTGAGTGTGTAAGAGATTTGGTTATTAACAACAAATTTAAACTATATTGTTAAAGAATTCATCTTTAACTTTTAGTATGGCTGACAAAATCACTTTATTTGCACTAGAAAGAGTTTTTAGTTCAAGTTTTTATAACACTTCCTTGTGAAGGAGAGAAGTAAGACTATAGGAGAAATTAGAAGAGTTTGAGACATGCTCCATCCAAGAAAATTATTTCTCTAAGAAAGAAATGAAGTAACACAGAGATCTGTTACCATGTGTCTTAGTACACATGGTCTTTTCAAAGCTATAGCTCATGCTTCCAAGAACTACAATAATATAGCCAGTAAATAGTAATTGGAATACTTGGGTCCCTAGCAGAGTCATTTCTCCAGAGTAAAGGATGTAAATCATCTCATGAATTTCTGAAGAGCAATAATAAGCCAAACACAGGCTAGAAATAACTTCCATCTGCCTGCTATGAGGTAAGTTGTATTCTTCAACTCACTAGACCTCCCTCTCATTTTAAATATCTCTTTCCTATTCTTTTCCACATAAGGTTTTACTGTGAATCTGTCATGTTCCCTGCTCTGTATATCATAAGGAAAGAGCATAAACTTTGGAACTTGTAGCCTTCTTTTATCTCAAGATTATTTTGTTAACCAAAGAATTCTAGATAACTGGCACTCTGCACTCTCTCCATATACTGCATGTCAATCATCTATCTCAGAAGCCTGCAGGGACGTGATATCCAGAAAGCAAAGTTGAAAGTTAATAATAGCAAGGAATTTTTATCTCAGGTGTAATGACAGAAATCAGCTAACCACGTGCAATATATATTAGCAATGGATTGACTACATTAATTGAAATAACGATTCCCTGACCAGCAACTTAGAAAACTGAAAGCAACTTAGATTAACTCCTCTTTTTTAATAAGACCAAAAATATACAAAGAGAATACAACAAAGAGAAGTTGATTTGTAGAATATGTTTTGTTTTGGATCATACTTTATCTTTTCTCATCAATATGAACTGAACAAGGTCAGCCAGAATATTTTATATACTGTCCGGTCTTTGAGGCAAGTTTCCTTCTGATATCCTTTATGTAAAATGCTTGGGATAGTAGCAAAAGTAACCTAATTCTTCTTGTATCTATGTGCTGTCTATAAAGATCCAGGGATCATTGAGGTGGTTCAGGTAGCAGAAGTATTTGTTTTCAACCCTGGTGACCTAAGTACAATGCTTGGATTCCACAGAGTAGAAGAAAAGAACAGACTCTCTTAGGTTGCTCCCTTATATCCACACACCTGCTGTGGTATACAAACTCCCTGTCCCTGTCTCTAACTCTGTCTCTGTCTCTCTTACACACACACACACACACACACACACACACACACACACACACACACACGGAGATTTTTAAAAACAATTTAAATAACTTGAAAGGAATTATATATGCATAATATACATACATAACATTGAAGTTGTATATAGTGAATGTGTAAAAGAGTGCTCAGTATCCATACTGGTTAGAAATATTTCAATGAAAATTATAATGTGAGGAGTGAGGCAAGATGATGAGTAAAGTCCCACAGACACACAAAGTTGAACAGCTAGTCACACCTGAAAGCACTACCACAAGATGTAAAGAAATCAATTGAGAGGCCACAATGTCTACTTTAAGTATAAGAAAATGAAGACAAATTGAAGAAGAAAGGGGAAAAAAGAGATCACATACTGCTTTCCCCCACCTAGTTTCAAGTATCCCAGCATGAAGAGAGGTGCGTCCCACTTGAGGGACTGTGAGAAAATTAAGTTCAGGCTTGATGCCTGATACCAAGATTGGCATGAGAAACCCTATCCTAAACAGAGGCCTAAGGTTCCAGCCACCAAGTCAATACCTGTGAACTGAGCAGAAAAATAGCATTCAGCCAGATGCCTAACTACTTCTATCACCCATTCCCCAACTTCAAGCAGTGCAGAAGGAAACAGGAAGCAGGATACTGCCTGCCAGAGAGAAGGCCGTGAAAACTAGCACATAAATTCAGAGTCTACTATCAGGCATTCTGTGACAAGACCAAAAACAAGAAAGAAACTGAAGGCCCTGAATGCAGACAAAAAGAAGGGGTTTAACCTTTAGATCAACCCAATTATCAGTTAAAAACTGTGTACCTGTAAAATAGACCTTTAGGCCACATCTGTTCTAGCTTTAGAGTAGGCCTAGAGAACACTTGAATTTCTACAGAGATTGGGCTGCTCATACACTCCTACACTCATACAATCAAAGCATGGTTGACTTTTCAAAAAAAAGTTGTCTCTCTACCCAGAAGCCATCAACTATCGATAGTTCCATTTGAGTGGTGAGGGATCTTGAGCCCCTTTCTCTTCAATGTTAGAATGTTAACTAGTTACACTTGTACATCCACAACTGCTATGATATGAGTTCATGAGTACAACTGTCATGTCCAGAAGACACTATTTTGCTCCTGTCCTTCTGGAAATCCAGCTCATCATAATTTTTCCACCATTTCTTCCACAATAGTCCCTGAGCCAGTGGGTTAAGGGAGAATGTAGATGTCCCGTTTGTGGAGGGCACTCCACTGGCATTCTCTGTACTTTGATCAGTTGTGAGTTTCTGAATTAACCATCATCCACTGTAGAATATTTTTGACAGC
>JADRCD010078945.1:0-13329 GCA_019843815.1 Montemys delectorum | reverse complement strand
TGAGTTTCTGAATTAACCATCATCCACTGTAGAATATTTTTGACAGCATTTTGATTAACCTTATTGAATTTTTTCTCCTCCTTCTTTTTTTGTTTTGTAGTTCTTGGGTTTTTTTTTAACTTTTTATTGATTCTTTGTGAGTTTCATATCATACACACCAATCCTGCTCATTTTCCTGTCCCCTCATGTCTGCCCTTCACCCTTGCAACTGTCCCTATAAAATAAAACACACACACACATAAACAACAAAAACATATAAAATATCTCATCATGGAAGTTGTAGTATGTCATAGTGTGTCCCACAATATATCTCTCTATCCACACATCTTCAACTGCAAATGTTCATTGCAATGAGTCATTAGTCTGGTTGAAGATCTCTGGCTTGTGTGGCACCATCCATATTGGATCCTTTTTGGGACTCCTCCCGGTTATCCTCTTCTTGCCTTGTGCCATGGAGATCCTGCAGCTGTAGAGAAACAGGAATGGCTCTTTCATGTATCTCAAACTTTCTCAGATCATATAGATTTAGGGGTGGGCCAATTCAGAGCCTTAGATCTGGGCTCTAATGACAGCCAAGTCTTCCTTATCCAAACCACCAGGGTAAGCTCTCCAGTACTGTTCTGGCTAGGCCACCCATGCAGCCATCAGCAGGAGGCTCAGCTTTCCTGTTCTCATGCCCTCAAGGCTGACTCAACTGCACCCAAGCTTCCTGAGCCAGCTCTACTGTGCTACCAAGTCAAGGTGTGGTTGGCTCTCCCAAGTGCTGCAGCCTGTGAGGGGCTAGGCCAGCTCTCCTGCTCTCACACCCTTGGAACTGGCTCACCTGTGCCCTCACCATCAGAGCAAGCTCCACTGTGTTGCCCAGACAGGGTGCATAGCCCATATTCCTGAGTACTACAGTCAATGAGGGGGCAGGGCTAACTCTTCTGCTCTCATGTCTTATGACTCTAGGGCCAAATCTTCCAGCCACTGCAGGTGGGGAGCTGGGGAGGGCATCACCCCTACAACCATGCCACCTCATATCAAAAGAGTGGCAAGTGGCAGGGCCAGCTCAGGGCTGGCTCACCTGTTCCTGCTAGACCATGGCCAGCACTACTCTGCTGCCCAGGTGAGGTGCAGTGCCGACTCTGTCAAGTTCCTTACCCTGTGATCAGCTTTCCTGACTGCCAAAGGTGTCGAGGGGAGCATCACCTCTATGTCCATGCCACCCCATAGCAGGGGTCAGCTCATTCACATGAGGTCACCAGGGCCAGCTTCACTGTGCTGCCTGGTTGAGGCTCTCCCAAGTGGTGCTGCTAGTGTACCTTATCCAGTGAGGGGCCTAGCTAGTTATGCATAGCCTCTAGATATCCATGTGGTCCCCAGCAGCTGCCCTGACCAGGGACATCCCCACATTCTTTAGTGGTAATATGAGCCAAGGATATCCACATGGACACCTGCTTCTGCATGGCCATGGTCTCAGAAATGGTCCTCAGCAGGACCTCAGGCTGAGACCTCACCATAGTCCTACGTGGTAAGGCTGGCCACTCACTCTTGGCTTCTTCTCTCTACTCTCTTCTCTAGCCCCTTCTCTCTTTATAATGCTCAAGCTGCTCCACTTTTCTTTCTCTCCCATCTGACCACCAAATACTAGCACATTGTGGTGACTCCTGCTGCACATGGCTGCAACGCCCCCAGGGAACATCTTCTTTTCTTGCTGTGTGGTGTGGCAATAAGTGGCAACAAGTCTACAGTCTACTCGTGCCATGTGCTGAAGATCAAGTCTGTAGTAGCACACCAGTCCAAGTGCCTGTCTGTCTTCCTCCTCCTACACTGTGCTGCCTGGATTTATCTGATTTTATGAGTCTGAGGAATAAAACAGCTTTGGCCACAAAATCAGGCATCAAGCTAAGATGAAGAAAGGACTATCATATACTCTGCTTTTGACCAATAACAACACCAATAAGATATCGCTTTGCCAATTCCTGGAACTGCTTCTTTGTTTTTAAAACCTTCTTTTCATCTTTATTCTCCTCCATACATTTACATAATTATGCTTTTAAACTTCTAGTTATTAGGAAATACTTTTTCCTTTCTTTTTTAAATCTTCTCTACGCTCCTGATATTTTCTTCTCTTCTCCATAACAAATGATTTCCAATTCTTCTTATGTGTTTAACTTATTTAATCTTGCCTCTACTTTTCTTTCATCCCTCCTTCTATCCTTTATCATATTAATTTACTGTTTCTTCATTTATCCTAAATCATTTTTAATATTCTACATTAGTTGTTTTTTTTTTAAATTTAATCTTTTTTACACTCTAGATTTTATCCTCCTCCAGTCCACCCTCTGACTGTTCCCCATCCCATACATTCTTCCCATCCCCTGTTTCTATGAGGATATCTGCACTGCCCACACACCACCCTACCAGTCCTCTAAACTACCAGAGACCTCCAGTCACTTGAGGGTTAGCTGCATCTTCTCTGACTACACCCAGACCCGGTAGTCCTCTGTGTTGGGAGGCCTTATTATATCAGCTGGTTGGTGGTCTAGTGTCTAAGAGATCTCTGTGGTCCAGGTTAGTTGAGACTGCTGGTCCTCCTACAGGATCGCCCTTCTCCTCAGCTTCTTCTAGATTTTCCCTAACTCAGTCACAGGGATCAACAGCTTCTGTCCATTGGTTAGATGCAAATATCTGCATCTGACTCTTTCAGCTGCTTGTTGGGTCTTTCAGAGGGCAGTCATGATAGATCCCTTTTTGTGAGAGCTCCAAAGCCTTAGTAACAGTGTAAGACCTTGGGTCCTCCCCTTGAGCTGGATCCCACTTTGGGCCTGTTGCTGGACCTCCTTTCCCTCAGGCTCCTCTGCATCTCCATCCCCGAAGTTCTTTCAGACAGGAACAATTATGAGTCAGAGTTTTGACTGTGGGATGGCAACCTCATCCCTCACTTGATGCCATGTCTTTCTGCTGGAGTGGATTCTACAAGTTCCCTTTCTGGTACTTTCTGAAAGGTGCTCCCACCTCTTATCTCCCAAGGTTGCCTGTTTCCATTCTTTCTGCTGGCCCTCAGGACTTCAGTCCTTTTCCCTCACCCATACCAGATCATGTTCCCCTATTCTGCCCATCCCTTTCCCACCCAGGTACCTCCCTCCCGCCTTGTGATTCCTTTCTTTTCCATCCCAAGTGGAATAAAGGCATCCTCGCTTGGGCCCTTGAGTTTGTTGACCTTCTGTGGATTGTATCTTAGGTATTCTGTAAATTTTTTGGCTAATATCCAGTTATTAGTGAGTACATACCATGCATGTCCTTTTGGGTCTGAGTTACCTCACTCAGGATAATATTTTCTAGTTCCATCCATTTGCCTGCAAAACTCAGGATATCTTCATTCTTAATAGCTGAGTAGTGTTCCACTGTATAAATAAACCACATTTTCTGTATCTATTCTTCTGTTGTGGGATATCTGGGTTGTTTCCAGCTTCAGTCTATCACAAACAAGGATACTATGAACATAGTGGAACATGTGCCTCTGTGGCCTGGTGGGGTATCTTTTGGGTATATTCCCAAGAGTGGTATAGCTCGGTCTTCAGGTATATCTATTTTCAATTTTCTGAGGAACCTTCAGATTGATTTCCAGAGTGGTTGTGCCAGTTCACAATCCCACCAGCAATGAAGGAGTATTCTTCTTTCTCTACATCTTTGCCAACATGTGCTGTCACCTGAGGTTTAGATCTTAGCCATTCTGATTGTTGTAAAGTGGAAACTCAGTATCGTTTTCATTTGCATTTCTCTGATCACTAAGGACTTTGAACATTTCTTTAGGTGCTTCTCAGCCATTTAAGATTCCTTTGTTGTGAATTCTTGGTTTAGTTTTATACCACATTTTTTATTGGGTTGTTTGGATTTTTTGGTGATTAGCTTCTTAAGTTCTTTATATATTTTGGATATTAGCCCTCTATTGGATGTGGGGTTAGGGAAGATTTTTTTTCCCAATCTCTAAATTGCCAATTTGTCCTATCGACTATGTTCTTTGCCTTACAGAAGCTTTCAGTTTCATGAGGTCCCATTTATCAATTCTTGATCTTAGAGCATGAACCATTGGAGTTCTGTTTAAGGCTCTTTTCCACTTTCTCTTCTATTAGATTCAATGTATCTGGATTTATGTTGAGGTTCTTGATCCACTTGGACTTGAGCTGTGTACGAGGTGATAAATACTGGTCTGTTTTCATTTTTCTACATATATATAGCCAGTTAGACCAGCAGCATTTATTGAAGATGCTTTCTTTTTTCCATTGAATATTTTTTACTTCTTTGTCAAAGATTAAGAGTCCATAAATGTGTGGTTTTATTTCTGTGTCTTCAATTCTATTCCATTGATTAATGTGTCTGTCTTTGTACCAATACCATGCAGTTTTTATAACTATTGCTCTGTAGTATAGCTTGAGGTCAGGGATGATGATTCCCCAAGCAGTTCTTTTATTGTTAACAATTGTTTTTGCTATTCTGGGCTTTTTGCCTTTCCAAATGAATTTGAGACTTGCTCTTTCCATGTCTTTTAAGAATTGTGTTGGGATTTTGGTGGGGATTACATTGAATCTATAGGTTTCCTTTGATAGGATGGCCAGTTATACTATGTTAATTCTGCCAATCCTTAAGCATGGGAGATCTCTCCATTTTCTGAGATCTTCAATTTCTTTCTTGAGAGACTTGAAGTTATTGTCATACAGATCTTTCACTTGTTTGGTTAGAGTTACCCCCAAGATATTTTATATTATTTCTGGCTATTGTGAAGGGAGTTGTTTCCCTAATTTGTTTCTCAGCATGTTTATCATTTATATAAAGGAAGGCTACTGATTTATTTGAGTTAATATTATATCTGGCTAATTTGCTGAAGTTGTTTATCACCTGCAGAAGTTCTCTGGTAGAGGTTTTTAGGGGTAGCTTATGTACACTATCATATCATCTGCAAATAGTGATACCTTTATTTCTTCTTTGCCAATTTGTATCCCCTTCATCTCTTTTTGTTGTCTTATTGATCTAGCTAGCACTTCAAGTACTATATTGAACAGATATGGGGAGAGTAGGCATCCTTGTCTTGTCCCCAATTTTAGTGGGATTGCTTCAAGTATCTCTCCATTTAATTTGATATTGTCCATTTGTTTGCAGTAAATTACTTTTATTATGTTAAGGTATTGGCCTTGATTCCTGATCTCTCTAATACTTTTAATATGAAAGGTATTGTATTTTGTCATATGCTTTTTCTGCATCCAAGGAGATGATCATGTAATTTTTTTCTTTGAGTTTGTTTGTATAGTGAATTATGTTAATGGATTTTCATATATTGAACCATCACTGCATCCCTGGGATGAAGCCTACTTGATCATGGTGAATGATGATTTACAAACATTTTATTGAGTATTTTTGCATTGATATTCATAAGCGAGATTGTTCTGAAGTTCTCTTTTTTGGTTGTGTCCTTGTGTTCTTCAGGTATCAGAGTAATTTTGACTTCATAGAATGAATTAGGTAGTATTCCTTCTGCTTCTATTTTATGGAATAGTTTGAGGAATATTGGTATCAGGTATTCTTTGAAGGTCTGGTAGAATTCTGCACTAAATCTGTCTGTCCCTGGGCTTTTGGTTGGGAGGTTTGTAATGACTTCTATTTCCCTATGGGATATGAGCCTGTTTAGATAGTTTACCTGCTCTTGATTTAACTTTGGTATGTGGTACCTGTCTAGAAAATCATACATTTTTTCTAGATTTTCCAATTTGGGTGACTATAGGCTTTTGTAGTAGGATCTGATGATTTTTGAATTTACTCCATTTTTATTGTTATGTCTCCCTTTTCATTTCTCACTGTTTCATTTTTCATTGTTCATTTGGAGACTGCCTCTGAGCCATTTAGTTAGTTTTGCTGGGGGGTTATCTATCTTGTTGATTCTTTCAAAGAACCAGCTTTTGGTTTTTGCTGATTTCTTGTATTGTTTTCTTTGTTTCTATTAGGTTGATTTTGGCCCTGAATTTGACTATTTCCTGCCTTCTACTACTTCTCTTGGGCAAATTTGCTTCCTTTTGTTCTAGAGTTCTCAAGTGTGCTATTAAGTTGCTAGTATAAGATTCCTCCAATTTCTTTACCATGGCACTTAGTGCTATAAATTTTCCTCTTAGCACTGCTTTCATTGTGTCCCATAAGTTTGGGTATGTTGTGACTTCATTCTCATTAAGTTCTAAAAATTCTTTAAATTCTTTCTTTATTTCTTCCTTGACCAAGTTATCATTGAGTAGGGCATTGTTCACTTTCCACGTGTATGTGTGTTTTCTGTCCTTTTTGTTGTTATTGAAGACCAGCCTTCGATAAGTGATCTGATAGAATGCATGGGATTATTTCAATCTTCTTGTATTGAGGGTTGTTTTGTAACCAATTATAGAGTCAGTTTTGGAGAAAGTACCATGAGGTGCTGAGAAGAAGGTGTATTCTTTTGTATTATGATGAAATGTTCTGTAGATATCTGTTAAATCCATTTGGTTCATAACCTCTATTAGTTTTATTGTTTCTCTGTTTAGTTTCTGTTTCCATGATCGGTTCATTAGTGAAAGTGTGGTGTTGAAGTCTCCCACTATTATTGTGTGGGGTTCAATGTGTGTTTTGAAATTTAGTAAGGTTTCTTTTATGAATGTGGGTGTCCTTGCATTTGGGATACAGATATTCAGAATTGAGACTTTCTCTTGGTGGATTTTCCCTTTGATGAATATGAAATATCCTTCCTCATCAAGCTTGATAACTTTTGGTTGAACGTCTATTTTATTGGATATTAGAATGGCAACTCCAGCTTGTTTCCTGGGACCATTTGCTTGGAAGACATTTTTCCAGCATTTTACTCTGAGATAGTGTCTGTCTTTGTTACTGACGTATGTTTCTTGCATGCAGCAAACTGCTGGATCCTGTTTGTATATCCAGTATGTTAGCTTATGTCTTTTTATTTTTAGCTTATGCCTTTTTATAGGTGAGATGAGTTCATTACTATTGAGAGATATTAAAGATAGAGGACTGTCAGTTCCTGTTATGTTTGTTTTTGTAGGTGGCTTTATGTGCAAGTGGTTCTCTCCTTTTGGCTTTGTTGTGAGACGACTAGTATCTTCTCTTTTCTTTGGTGTAGGTACCCTCCTTGTGCTGGAATTTTCCTTCTAGAATCCTCTGTAGGGCTGGATTGGTAGATAGATACTCTTTATATTTGGCTTTGTCCTGGAATATTTTGATTTCTCCATCTGTGTTGATTGAGAGTTTTGTTGAGTATAGTAGCCTGAACTGCCATTTGTGTTCTCTTAGAGTCTTCAGACTTCTGATCAGGCTTTTATGGCTTTTAGTGTCTTTGTTGAGAAGTCTGGTGAGATTCTGATAGCATACCTTTGTATGCTACTTGGCCCTTTTCCATTGCAGCTTTTAATATTCTTTCTTTGTACTGTGCATTTAGTGTTTTATATTATGTGACAAGAGGATTTTCTTTTCTGGTCTCATTTATTTGGTGTTCTATAGGCTTCTTGCACATTTATAACCATCTCTTTTTTTTAGGCTGGGGAAGTTTTCTTCTATGATTTTGTTGACATTTTCAGGTCCTTTGAGCTGGGAATCTTCATTCTCCTCTATTCCAGTTATTCTTAGATTTGGTCTCTTTATTGTGTGCTAAATTTCCTGGATGTTTTGGGTTAGGAGTTTTTTATGTTTTGAATTTTTTTTAACAGTTATGTCAATCTCTGCTATGGTATCTTCTACACCTGAAATTCTCTCTTCTGTCTCTTGTATTCTGTTGGTGATGTTTACATCTGTAATTTCTGACCTCTTTCCTATGTTTTTTCATTTCCAGGTTTGCCTCCATTTACATTTTCTTTATTTTTTCTACTTCCACTTTTATATCTTGGATATTATATATATATTATTCAGTTCCTTCACCTGTTTGATGTTGTTTTCCTGTATTTCTTTAAGGGATTTATTTGTTTCTTCTTTAAGGGCTTCTAACTGTTTACCTGTGTTTTCCTGTATTTCTTTCAGTGAGTTATTTATATCCTCCTTACAGGACTGTATTATGTTCATGAGATAGGATTTTAGATCATCTTCCTGATTTTCAGGTGTATTGGTGTATTCAGGGCTAGCTGTGGTGAGATAACTGGGTTCTGATGATGCCCACATATATTGGCTTCTGTAGTTTATGGTCTTGTAGTTGCTTCTCACCATCTAGTTTTCTCTGGTGTTTGCTGGTGTAGGTAACTCTATCTGGCATCTGCTTCTTTTATCCTTGGGTTGTTTCAGGTCTCCTGGTAGGCCTGGGGCCCTGGCTGTAGGGGCCTTCCAACTGTTGTGTCTTCAGAGGTGCAGAGAAGCTGCTGATCTGTTGCCTTGGCTGGAGCTGATCTCCTGGAAGACCTTCATATCCTTGGTTCGTCAAAGGAACAGTCAAGCTATTGTCCTGTGTGAAGCTGTTCTCTAGGGAAGCATATGGACTATGGTTTCTGTTTCTTGTGTGCAGTAGAACTCCCAGGAGACTTTGTCTGTTGGGTCAGTTGCCCTGTATGCTATGGAGCCCCTGAAAGGTCTTCAGACTGTGGTGCTGGTTGCCCTATTGCCCTGTGTGCAGAGGAACTCCTGTGAAGCCTTTAGGCTCTGGTGTCAGTCGTCTTGTGTGCAGTGGATCTCCTGGGATGCCTCAGGATGTGATGTCTTCAGGAGAACAGACTAGCTAGCAGTCTGTCCCGGCAGAAAAGACTTGCAGGAAGGGACTACATTAGTCTTTATGTTTGCTAGCTTGTGGTAAATTGGTGATATGCTCATGACTTTATTTAAGTTTATTTCTGAATTTTATACAGTTTGATGTTAGTGTTGTTCCTGTAGTTTGCTTTTAATTCTCTGAGTGGTACTGAATATTGAGCCCTCAACAGGAAGCTACTTAATAAGAAGTTCCCCATATAAAGCTGGAAGTTATTCAAACAAACATATTACATGTTGTAATGAAGAAATACAAGAATCATGAAAAGGCAAGATATCATGACTCTTAAAAAGAATGTAATGCTTAAATGACTGAATTAAATGTTACTGAAACAAGATTCAAAAATTATTAGTAAAAGATATTAATTAACTCAAAGAAGATATAAACAAGTGGATGAACTCAATGCAAGATATAGAGAGGGAAAAATCAGGCAAATGGATAAAAAAAAATTCACCAATATGAATAAAAAAGTTAGCAAATTGAAAGGAAAAACAAGCAATGAAATTAAGATTTGAAATTAAATACGTAGAAACATTAGAAATTAACAACTCAAAAAACTCAGCATGACCTAGGCCATGGTGGTACATTCTTTTAATCCTAACACTTAGGAGGCAGAGGCATTCGGATCTCTATGAGTTCAAGGTCAGGCTGGTCTACAGAGTAAGTTTCAGGACAGCCAAGGATATACAAAAAATCCTGTCTCAAAACAAACAAACAAACAAATAATAACAACAACAACCACAGTAGAAAGTATTACAAATAGACTTTTATCAAGCACAAGAAAGAATACTAGCAGTGGAGGACAAGGTAAAGAACAAACTCCAAACACAAGTAAGGAAAACAACTGAGCATGACCATAACGAATTACAACAAACACATACAGAAAAAAATCTAATCAATAAATGAATTTCTGATTTCAATAGCTAGTTTTCAAAGGAATGAATACAAATGGCCAATAAATGTTTTTTTTTTAAATGTTCAATATCTTAGCTAAATTTAGAGCATCGGGAAGTAGAATCAGCTTTACTCAAAATTTACTTTCACAGAACTATCCAAAATAAAGTTCATCAAATATCTGATTACTGAAGCCTCACCAAATTGCTACACAAAAGGGAGCATCATATGTGGATAAATGTTTAAGACATCAGATGAAGTTTTTAATAACTATAATGAAGAACTCAGCCATGGTCCAAGTAACAACCTAAACTGAATAGCAACATAATCTTAACTCAGATTACCTACCTATTCTCCATTCACCTCTATGTAAATAGAAGACCTCAGTGTCCCTACAGGCTTAAGTATATAATCTGCTTGCATAAAACCTAGTGTTAAACTGTAGTATTTTCAAGCTTTTTTTTTAAGCTTAAAAAAGGAGAATTGTTTTTTTAGCCTGCTTAGCAATCACAGAGTGTGCTAAACCTTCTGTCCAAAGGAGGGTCTAGTCCTGTTATTAGCCTTTCATGACCCCATTCCTCTTGTGTGGTAGTGTGAGTGCCACAGATTTAGAGAAAGGATAATTTAGGTGTTAATATAGTATTAAAGAGGAGAAAGTCAAGTTTTGTGAGGTTTTTTTTTCCTAGAAAGCCTGTTGGTATATATTGTGATGTTAGGACAGTAGCTTTTCAACCTTCCTAATGTTGTGACCCTTTTAATACAGTTATGATGACCCCAATCATAAAATTATTTGGTTGGTACTTCATAACTGTAGTTTTGCTACTGCTATGAATCATAATAAGTATTTGATATGCATGATATCTGATATGTGACCCCTCCCTGCAAAGGAATAGTGACCCATGGGTTGAGAATCACTGTGTTAAATAAGCTCACTGACTAAATGCAATACTTGTACAAGCAAGTGAACATTCAAAAAATGAATCTTTGTAACTACAAATGTCATGCTATTAAAGAGGAAAATCTGCTTTGTTGAAATGGGGCAGTTCTACCAAACCATGGCATTAGAAATGTATGTAAAAATTCCAGTTTATGATCCTCATTTTAGCCAATCTTCCAAAAAGTTAACAGTGAAGTGGAATAGTGATTGTTTGGTTTTACAAGTTGTTTGGATACCAAACTATCCCTACCAATGATTGACCCTTCTTTGGTTGGTACCCTCCATCTTTCTTCCTATGGTCTCTTTTTCTATTAAACAGCTTTGTGGTTCCATCATCTAATATACAATTACCTAATAACAACTATCTGCTGGGATTTTTATCAGTTTCTCATCTCTCTTCTCAGTTACATTCATCCAATAGGATCTAAAATTCGCAAACATTTCATTCTCTAATCACTACTTTCCTTCCTGGCATTTTCTCCACCATTCCATCTCAAATTTCTAACCTGTTCTCTCCAAGGTTTCTAATATCTCTTTACCAGAGTCTATCCAGTCTTTCTTGGTTTTCTTTTTAACATTATTCATTGGTAGAATTCACTGTGAATTCTCTTCCCTTCTGAAAGAGGAATACTAAATCATTTCACTCTGATGGAAAACAAGGCTCTCCTTAAATAGGATTGGTGTCTGAAGAAAAAGAAAAATGTTATTCAAGAAAGGAAAAATAGTCTTTGAGAAGAAAGACAAAGTATGAGAAATCTGAACTGCAATCAAATTGCCATTGCACTTACTTTTCCAAAGTCACATTTGTCTGTAATTTTTAGTGTATAAACTTCTTGTTCTATATTTCTTATTAGTAGCTGCACCTCTGTATCCTTTCCATGCACTAGGTGGCAGTGCAATGATAAAAGAAGAAAAAGTAAAACTCAGAATCGAAGGTATGTCCAGAGAACACACATTCGAGACTCTTCATTAGGGAGGTGACTTTCCAAATTCACAAGGAGTTCAGTTCAATTGCCTTTCTGCTTACCAACTGCTCTCCCCGCAACTCCATAGATCAGTGTACTACATCAGAGTACTTATCTAAAAGTGTACACACACACACACACACACACACACACACACACACACACACACACACAAAACCACCTTTAAAAACACATAGTCTTCAAATCTACCTGGAAAATTAGTGTCAAATGGTGTTCCTCACTGTCTATACTCAGCTACCTTTCTTCTTCCTTCAAATGAAAATCAGTAAAGACACTCTATGTCCCAAGGCTTCTGCATTCTACAGAAAATCTTTCCTCATATTTCATGGAGAAAGGTCATTGTATCATGAAGGACTGTTTGACCCTACATACTTTTTGTTGTTGTTGCTCTTGATGATGGCAGTGGTAGTAGTATTTATAGCTATTGCTACTTCATCTCTTTTCCTCCCTGTTTGAAAAGTCTAGCTTTCAAGCTATTCCCATTCGAGGTAACATTCTCTATTCTCTACTTCAAACCCAACCTCAAATTCGAATCTACTAAATCCATTTGCTTCCTTTGGCCTTCTTTTCAATCATCCGTTCTATTCTGTCTGCAATCCCAAGGCACAAAAACATAATTGTCTTTAATTACCATCAGCTGTTTTAAGCATTAAAGAAGGTACTCTCTGTGTACCTTCCCTTCTTTATGTACCACAAAGTTATAAAGCAAATATCTGAACTTATCATTATTTTAAAGATGAGAAAAGGAAGACACAGCTAAGGCCATCCAGCTCAGATCTAGATAGCAAAGTTGGTTTTGAGGTGTAGATTATCAGAGTTGAGAGACTACATTAACAACCACTGTTGTTATCAAAGTTATCTATCAAAGTTATACAAATTTCTACAATTTTTCTTCCATTTATATCCAAACTTTTCAAAGATTTCATTGTCTTTTTATTGGTAACCTTTATGATTACTCCTCCATAAGGACATAAGAACTCTTCTGATACGTTGGTAAGTGGTTGGTAAGTTCAGACACTTTCCTATCATTCATCTCTTTTGCCCTGAACATTTTATGGCTCATTTCCTTTCCAGATCTCTATTCTCCATGGCTACCAGATTCTTTTTCAGATGTTGCTCTTTCTTCTTCTGTTTTCTTTCATTTTTATTTAGCAAGTTAGATATTTCTAAGACCATTTTGTGAGTTAAACATTGCTTTATTGACCTCAACCACTCAATCAAACTATATCCACAGCATCTATTGGAGGATGTGTTATAGGGAATGAAGCCATGTGTTCTATGTTTGGCGTTTTGCTAATATTGCCAGTGTGCTGACAAGGGATATGTATTTACTGTGGTGGTAAGTAAACAAAGAAAATCCCAGAATTCTCTAGGTTTTTGCGGTGGTTTGTCGTTGTTTGGTATCCTTTTTTTTTTTGAAGGGGGTGGAAGCACACACTAGAGTAAGTTACTCAACTTTTCTAGCTTCTACTTCTCAATACCCCAAAACATAACCTGTAAAATGAAAGCAAAATTTAAAGCCCTTATTACTATACAAGTTCCAGTAAATTAGTGTGGAAAGAGGACAGGATTGGAAGCCACTCAGCTCTAGGTTTGGATCTTCATTCTGACCTTCTCCAGTTGACCGGCCTTGGGAAAAATCTTAGCCTCAGCTTTCTAGTGTATAATGTGCTTTGCAGTGTGGTCATGGTGTACCTTATTTAGTTAAGCTTAGGATTGGAAGCACTCAAGTACAAAGATCTTGTCACTATACTTAAATTATTTCTTCAGAAGTG
>JADRCD010078943.1:0-24799 GCA_019843815.1 Montemys delectorum | reverse complement strand
AAAAAGAAAGAAAGAAAGAAAGAAAGAAAAAGTTTTAAAAGTAAACAAAACAAGAAAACGAAGTCTGCAGTCATAAAGGTGGGTCATAACCTCTGCTGGTTAGCTGTCAACCTGACACAAACTAGAGCCATCTGAAAGGAAACAATCTCAGCTGAGAAAATGCCTCCATCACACTGGCCTATAGGCAAGGCTGAGGCACATCTTTTTTGTTGTTGTTGTTTTGTTATTTTGTTGTTTTGTTTTTTTTGTTTTTCGAGACAGGGTTTCTCTGTATAGCCCTGGCTATCCTGGAACTCACTCTGTAGACCAGGCTGCCCTCAAACTCAGAAATCTGTCTGCCTCTACCTCCCAAGTGCTGGGATTAAGGGCGTGCGCCACCACTGCCTGGCAAGGGACATCTTCTTGATTGAGTATTGATACAGAAGAGCCCAGCCCTGGGCTGTGGTCCTTGTTTGTATAAGAAAGCAGGCTGAAGAGCCACAAGCACCAAGCCAGTCAGCAAGACCCCTGAGTGGCCTCCAGGTTCCTGCTTTTTTGAATTTCTGTCCTGGCTTCCCACAGTGATATAATTGTAAGTTGAAATAAATCTTTCCTTTCCCAATCTGCTTTTGGTCATGTTTTTTTATTACTGCAATGGAAACTCTAACTAAGACATTCCCCCAGAGCTTCTAGAAATGAATAAGCTCCTTTGTATTCCTTGATATATTTTTAAGTTTATTTAACATTAACCGTGTGGATTATAGGTACAGTATGATGCTTTGATATGTACATGCACTATAAAATGATCAAATCAGAAATTTAACATTTTTTTCTAGTTAAAACATTCAAGGGGCTGGTGAGATGGCTCAGTGGGTAAGAGCACTGATTGTTCTTCCAAAGGTCCTGAGTTCAAATCCCAGCAACCACATGGTGGCTCACAACCACCTGTAATGAAATCTGATGCCCTCTTCTGGTGCGTCTGAAGACAGCTACAGTTTGTAATTATGTATAATAATAAATAAAGCTTTGGGCCAGAACAAGCAGTGACTGAGTGAGTGGAGTTGATCGAAGTGGGGCTGACTGTAGGGAGCCCAATTCAATTCCCAACAACCACATGAAGGCTCACAACCGTCTGTACAGCTACAGTGTATTCATATACATAAAATAAATAAATAATTAAAAAAAACATTCAAAATATTCTCTCAAAATATTTACCTACTTTAACTTGCTGCATTTCTGACCTGTGCTAGTTCACAACCCCTTCAGGGAACCTGGTAGCCTCCCCACTCTAAGGAAGTCACCATCAGGATGCCAAATATAGTGCAGACACACAATGCCTTGCAGCCTAGAACTCCTGGATTCAAGTGAGCCTCTTACCTCAGCCTCTCTAGTACCTGGAATTACAAGTCTGTGCCACTATGGCTGGCCCCTTTAGCTCCTTTGAAATGTAAAATGTATTATTATTACTATCTATGCCCACTGTGCAGTAGACCATCAGAATATACCTCCACTATGTAACTAACTCTGTGCGCCAATCGACCATTTTCCATTCACCTGTTCACAGCCTTTGATTTCAGGTCTTCTGACCTCCAGAACTGTGAGAAAATAAATGTCTTGATTTATAAAAGCCATCAAGTTTGTGGCCATGTATTATAGCAGCTATCAGAAACTAACACAGGAGGTTCCAACTCAACAGGTATGGCTTCATGAGACCACTGTGGATAATGATTGGTAGAAGTGTTCCTTTGAGTCAGCCACCTTAAAGACTTTCCTACTATTGGCTGGAAGTGATCCTAGGACTGAAGACTCCCTGGTGAGCAAATGGGCATGAGCTCCTCCAATATGGAATTTATAGGCATGAGAGAAAGACTGACACTAAGCCAAAAGAATATTCTCTTGAAGGTCTCTCTCTCTCTCTCTTTTTTTTTAAGATTTATTTTTATATGAGTACACTGTAGCTGTCTTCAGACACACCAGAAGAGGGCATCTGATCCCATTACAGATGGTTGTGAGTCACCATGTGGTTGCTGGGAATTCAACTCAGGATCTCTGGAAGAGCAGATGGTGCTTTTAACCGCTGAGCCATCTCTCCAGCCCCCTCTCTTGAAGGTCTCAATGTGCTGGAGAGGAGGAATATATAGTGCTACAAAAGGAATTAGAAGGAGACCCAGTTCAATCAGTTAGTTTGGAGAATTCTCTGAGATGTGATGTTTAATCTAAGAATGAGTAGGGATTACTAATTTTGTGATTGAAGGTGGAAAGAGTATTTATGATTCTGACACAATGAAGATCATGGCCAAAGGCTGCAGGTGGGAAAAACAGGGAAGAAGAATTGGAGCCATGAGCAGGACAATGACACTTGGGATGAGGAGAAGCAGAGGATTCAGGAGAGGGACAGGGCATAGAAGTGGGAGGTTTGATGGTGGATAGAATGCAAGAAAGTGACAAGTGAGGTTCCAGGAGTAATGTGTTGGTTCTTATTTTACGTGTCTGGACAGTGGAGCCACAGTTCTTAGGAAAGGAGCCGTCCTGCAAAGAGAAGGACATGAGTAGGAGCACAGTAGCACAATTTTGGTCATCATGAACAGCTTGAGGGAATCTCCGAGGCATTGGCAAAGAAGTGGCCAGGAGCATTTGGAAGTATACGAATCAGCAAATAACAAAATGGAGTTGGAGGAATAGTAGGGATGGTGTACTAGAGAGAAACAAGAAAGAAAGAGGCCAAGGATCAGGCTCTAAGCCACTTTTAGAAGCAGCAGAAGAGCAGCAGTCATCAAAAGAGACCAGGCTATGGCCAGAAGCTACAGGTTATTCATTTACCCTTTCTTCTTGGCTGAGGGAGCAATATGACCAGCTGTGTGAAAATTCCAGGCGTATTGGGTTGATTGTATCCCCTCAGACCAGTAGTTTTCAATCTATAACTTTGCAACTGTTGTGAATCATAATGCAAATTTCTGTTTTCTGATGATCTTAGATGACCCCCGTGAAAGGGTCATTCAACTCCTAAGGGGTTGCAATCCACAAGTTGAGATTATTGTTTCAGGCTGAGTCAAAATAACCCTTTCTTCCCTTATGTTGATTTTTGTCACGTATTGTTGCAGCAGTGGGAAAAGTAAATATAATAGGAGCAAAACTACCATCTTCAATGCATCTGTTAGGCATTAATGAGCATGGTGTCTGTGGTGATTTGATTATGCTTGGCCCATGGGAAGCGTTATTATTAGGAGATGTGGCCTTATCAGAGGAGGTGTGTCTTTGTCAGAGGAAGCATGTCACTGCGGGGGTGGGCTTTGAGGTTTGCTAGTGCACGAGCTCTGTCCAGTATAGAGAGCCTCCTATTAACTGCCTACACAAGACAGTCCCTCTCCTGGCTGCCTTTTAATTAAGATACAGAACTCTTCCAGCACCATGCCTGCCTGGACCCTTCCAGCATCGTGCTTCCTGCCATGATGATAATAGACTGAACTTCTGAACCTGTAAGCCAGCCCCAGTTAAATGTTCTCCTTTATAAGAGTTGCCTTGGTCATGGTGTCTCTTCACAGCAATAGAAAACCAAACTAAGACAGTGTCTACAGGAAAAGCAGCACAACTAGGGAAGGACTGCACATGTGTGCTAACCCCATCAAGAATATTCTCTCTGTCTCTCTGTCTCTGTCTCTCTCTGCATTTGGGTTACTGGGACTGAATACTATTGACTGCATTGCTTATAAACAACAGACATTTACTTCTCATAGTTCTGGAGGCTACAAGCCCACTGTAAATGTGGCTTTTATTTCCTCAGATGATGTGATGAGATAAGAGCCAGTCGAGCCCAGGGCATTTCTTTCTCTGTTCTAACTATCCCTAGGCCTAGGTCTGGAAGCTTATAGCCTGTGAAAAATCTAATCTTCTTCAAGCTAGGACCTCGAAGGCTTCAGCTTCCAGCCTCTGTTTACTAACCTAGACCTAGAATGTTTCAATCTCTGACACTACTGAATAAGTTCACTCTTTCTAGCTCTTTCTGAAATCTGGCTGACTGGTTCAACTCAGCTGTTTAGGCTCAAATGTCTCTCCCATCTGACTGGTTTAATCTGCTTCTCTCTGGGCCTCTGACTGAATTGCCTTGTTTAGAAGTACTACCTCTGAACTCCACAAACCGAATTGCTGTGACCCCACTGACTGCAGGAACTGAACTGATGTGCATGAACTCAACTGAACTCAACTCCCCCTCTCTCCCTGCACTGCTCTTAAGTAGCCTCTCTTTCCTATCTGTTCTTGTGAGAGTTGGGCGTATCCTATCTCTGACTCATTCTGTCAAATCTTTCTCTGATTTGTCACTTTGTCTACCCCTCAATTAGATGTCACTGTTTAGGGTTAAAGGCGTGTTTGTATTTCATCCAGGGCAATTAAAGATCTTGACTAAGGGTGTGTCTATATTCCAGCTGGATCACACAGACCTAGATCGTTGGATGTGATCCCTTGCCAGGGTAGCCATGTTGCTGGGATTAAAGTTCCTTTACCTCCAAGATCAAGGTTCCAGCAGATCTGGTGCTTGAGGAGGTCCTAGTTTTTCACAGACAGAGCTGGGTTCACTCATGGTGAAAGGGAAATAGTAGCTGTCTAGAGTCTCTTTTACATGAGCACTAATTACAATCATGAGAATTGCAGACTTTGCATTATACTGCAGGTGGAGACTTCAGCATATTTACTGGGGTAAAGGCACAGACGTTCAGACCATACTACCATGCCTCTCTATATACTTGTCTTTTCCAGACCATCACTGGTTTTTCTAAGCTCTCTACTCCTCTCTTGCTGCCATGTCTGCCACTATGGTTTGCTGCTTGGTTATTCTAAGCTGTATTGTGAACTTACTTGCTCTTTTGCTGTCCTCTTTTCATTCTCTTGGTATCGGTGGAGAGACCTTGTCTCCAGGGAGTCTGAGGTAATAAAAATTTCCCTGCTATTCATTGGGAACATGACCATACCTGTGCAGACAAAGGACAATAGGATGTTAGGCAGACAAGTTCATGGAGAAGTGTGATAAAGGTAAGCCTCCTGTCTGTGGGAAGCCAAGAAGGCTGTCAGAAAAGTCCTGGGTTAAAGGTTAAGGGAAATAGACAGTGTTACTTTTTTTTTCTTCACTGAAATTCAGCTTGTGTTTGGTCCAATCCATGCATATGAAATACAGGAGTGAAACTTTTCTGTGCTAGAGATGGCATAATGTAAGAATGGGAGCAGGTTCAGCTTGGGTTATGATGCCAAACAAATCTTAGGAAAGTGACTTTTCTCACTGGAACCAGTGACAACAGAAGTGCTCAGAAGAAAGGGAGAAAAGGTCTGAACAACAGGCTATGCAAGGAGAAACAGAACAGAAGCCTGATGTATCATAAGGCTGCTTTGTGTCCGTGAAAAAGAACTGGAGGAGTTGCAGAGTAATGTCAGAGTTCCAGACTCGGCTTGGAAGATCTTCAATACAAACACAGCTTTTATTTGTGCATGTTGGAACAGGTATTTAACTTTGTCACTATTTTCTTTCTCCTTTGTGTTTGGAAATCAGTCCCTCAAATAAAATAAGATGGCTTCTTCCTATTCCCTTGGACTTTACCTAACTCTTCCCTCTGGATCTGTTGAATAAGTTATTGCTTAAGGAACAATAGCCTCAGGTGACGCTACCACTGGCACCAGTAAATAATTTATTATTGCAGTCAATGCCCTGCTAATAGGCCCATGGTCTCCTCTTCAGAGGTCAGCTGAAGTTCTACCTTCTCATTTTACAAGTGAGGAAAGATGGAGGAACTGTCCCAAACTCAGATCCAGGGTGGCAGATCTGAAAGGGGCACATCAAGATCAGATGTTGGTCTACACTATGGTTTGCTGCTTGGATATGAAATCTGGCGGACAGCTGACACTAAACTCATAATAAAGGATTCATTTCTCCAATATCCCATTTCCAGATGAGAAAGTCAAGACTCAGAGAAGTTTAGATAACGCACCTGTTGCCACAGCAGCAGTAAATGGTAGAACTGCCTAACCTTGTCGGATGACCATGTAGGGATTATGTGTATGTAGGGCTGGTCCTACTCACCAGTGGGGCTCACTGGCGGCCTACGACATGGCCAAAGGTCCATCCAACCAAAATTATCAACCTGACTTCTTTCTCGTAGTGGCTACCAGCTACACCCAGAATCACTGCTAGAAAGAACCAAGCCTTGTTCTGAACTGAACACTGAAAAGTTGTCTCTTTTTGAGTAGTGGAAAGGGAAATTATCAGAAGCAATTGGATGACTCAATAAGATGATACTAATCAGGTAGAGACTGCAACCTAATCTCTGGAGAATGAAATGCTACAATGAAAATACATACTGTCCAGCTCAGAATTCTCTATAGAATGAGGGCTGGAGAGAGAGCTCAGTCAGTAAAGAGCTTATCTTGCAGGCATGAGGGCCTGAATTCGAGTCCCCAGAACCCACATAACAGAGCCTGGTATGGTAATGCACACTTGGAATCCCAGCACTGAGGAGGTGGAAACAGGTGGGTCTCTGGAGATTGCTAGCCAGTTAGCCTAACTTATTTGGTGAGTTTTAGGCAAATGAGAATATATATATATATATATATATATATAGTGGGTAACACTTGAGGAACAACACCTGAAGCTCACATGGTCTGTAGAATGGGTGGGTCTGCATCTTCACTGGGCTGTGATGTTTTTGAAACTTGATCAGCATGCATTTATAAACCTGGATAAGCATGCCATAACTGTATTAACTGGAAAATGAGGCAATAGCTGAATAGGATTGATTCCATAATAATCTTAGACTTGGGATACACAAGTCCATGCCTGGCCTGCCTTAGAATAATGTGTGGTGGTGGTGGTGGTGGTGCATGTACCCTTACAGGCAGAAGATGGTGTTGGGTGCCCTGGAACTAGAGTTATAGGAGGTCATGAGACACCTAATATAAGTAGGTACTAGGAACCAAAGTTTGGTTCTCTGTAAGAGCAGCAAGTGCTCTTAACTGCCAAGCCATCTCTCCAGTGCCTGCTTTTAAAAATAAATGAATATAACCAGGTGTGATGGCAACTGATTTTGATCCTAGCACTGGAGAGGCAGAAGGAGACAGATCCCTATGAGATACAGTCTAGTCTATATAGTGAGTTCTAGGCCAACCAGGGCTACCCATCTCAGAATAAGATAGATCATGGATAAGTATGAATGCCCATGAAACCAAAATCTAACCAAAAAATAAAAGCATTTGATGAAGCAGCCAGACAGCATCAAGGCTTGATAAACAGGATACAAACAGATTAATGAAATCTCATACTGATCTTAAGAAGGTAGTTTGATGAATTTGTAGATCTAAACATTTTCTTATCTTTTGATCTAACCATCCCGTTTGTTTAGAAACAATATTCACAGTACCACTGTCTACTATTTGTAGTAGCAAAAGGATAGAACATGGATAGATGATAGATTTAAAAAAGGATGGAAGGAAGAAAGAAATGAAGGGAAGGAGATAGGGAGAAAAGGAAAAGAAGGAGAGAGAGAGCTAAATCAGAAACAAACTAAATGAGCCTGTATGCACATAGGTAAGGTGGCATGACCCTTTGTAATGGTGGGTGCAAAAGCTAGTTTCAAAAGTCTCCTGACAGTAGTACTCTTTCGTGTGTGTGTGGCAGTACTAGAGATTGAACCTAGGACCTTGTACACGCTAGGCAAGAACTCTACTACTGAGCCATTTTGTTTCTTTGGTTTGGTTCTTTGAGACAGGGTCTCACTATGTAGCCTTGGCTGGCATGGAACTTGCTATGTAGACCAAGCTGACCTTGAATTCACAGAAATCTGCTTGCCTCTGCCTTTCTAATGGTGCAACTAAAGGCAAGCACCCTTTTAAAATTTGTTATTTTGTGACAAGGTTTCACGAAGTTGCTCAGGCTGGCATCACACTCATTCTGTAGGTTGAGCAGGCCTCGGATGGGTAATCTTCCTGTCTTAGCCTCCTGAAGTAGCTATAATTGTAGGCCTGCACTGCAGCCTTCATTTATCCAGTCCAATTACTTGAAATCAAATCACATAATCATATATATGTGTTACAAAACTGTACTGCATAAAATTTAAAGAAAGGGGAAAATTCAGGTCAATGACCCAACAAGCCAGAAATGCTTGGGAATTGCCTTCTTCTTCAAGGACCTGGCCTCTCAGGTGGGATGTGATATTCCAAGTTACCCAAAAGGCTGACGTTCCAGTGACCTATGGCAGCTCATATGGATACAAGCCATTGACTGGGCTGCTCTCCTACTCCACCAGAAGTGGGTTTTACCATCATCTTTTAAGCAAATCTCACAGAGGGTTTATATCACTCAGTTTCTCTTACTGCAACAAAATAGCTTAACTAATAACCAAAAAGAAAAAAGAAAAAAGAAAGGTTTTCTGGAGATATAGATCTGTAGTGGGGCACAAGGCTCTGGGTTTAATTCCCAGCCCTGTAAAAATGATAAAAGAATCAAAGAAGGAAGCAGGGGTGGGTCAAAGGTAGATTTAAAGCCAGGGCATTGTGTCTGCTAAGAGGATACTTACCACTGAGCTCTACCCCTGGCTCAGGAGAAGATTATTTAGGCTCATAATTATGGAGTGGTCAATCTATGGCCAGTTGGCCTGCTGCATGTGGGCCTGTGGTGAAGCAGTACATCATGGTCATGATAGTAGTGTATGGTGAAGGAGACCTCACTCATAGCTAAGAGTGAAGTAAAGAAAGGAAAAGCCCAGCATCTTCCAATCCCCTGTGAGGACTCACCTGCTTGTTACCTAAACCGCCCCCCCCCCCCCCCCGATCTGACTTATGAAAGGTTTCACCAGGCTCTAATAATGCTACAGACTGGGGGTGGTCTTTACTATGTGAGCTTATGGAGACCACTTATAAACCTATAGCAATCTGCTTCAGGGAAAATCAAGGCACTTTCTCCTATTTCAGATCCCATTGATGACACTTTCCATCTAGACACATGGAACTACAGGCAAACTTAAGAGCCACTATTAAGTATTTCAAATTGAAGGTCAATGCTGGTGACATGTCTTAGTGAGTACAGTGTTTGCCATGCAAGTGTGAGGTGCCATAGTTCAGACCCCAGCACTCATATAAATGTTGGGTGGATATGGTGGCCTGCTTGTGGAGCTAAAGCTTAGGAGGTGGACACAAGGGCTGACAAGCTAGGCTAGTTGTATCAAATTGGTGAGCTCTGAGTTCAAGTGAGAGACTCTGCCTTATTATATAAAGTAGACATGGATCATAGAAGACTGATGACAACCTCTGGTCTCCATATGTGCACACACACACATGTACACATGCAAAAAAGACAACTAATGGCTTCCATTAACAATTCAGTACTATATATCATTGACATGTTAGCTAGGGGTCCTTGATGGACCAACGTAAAAGTATCCCACCCCAATTTCACTCATTTACCTTTTCCTGTTCTCCCCAAATCTCAAAGCACACAATACAAACCACACACAGTGTGATATGCTTGTAGGCTCCTGTATTGCCTCCCATTTTGTAATCTACTGAACCATTCTTATAGCCCAGCCCTCTGATTTCTTCTTTTACCCCTTCCATGATTACTCTGAGAGACTCCAAATTTTGTCCACAAGTCCAAGTCCTGACTTGCATATCTAAACCTAACAAATCATCCTTTGGGGGGAAAGGAAATTAAAGGGTAACTGAGTAAACCCTCCTGCCACACTCAAAACTGAAACAAATAACTATCTTCAGCCAGGTGCTGGTGGCGCACACCTTTAATCCTAGCCCTTGGGAGGCAGAGACTGGCAGATCTTTAAGCTCCATGCCAGCTTGGTCTGCAGAGCAAGTTGTAGGACAGCCAGGGCTATACAGAGAAACCCTGTTTCACAAAACAAAAACAAAAACAAAAACACCAAAACCAATACTAAAAACTATCTTTATCTCCTCTTCTTCTTTTGCTTCCTCCACCTCCTTGTTTTTTTAAAATAGGATTTTACAGCTGGGGCTAGCCTTGAACTTGTTTCATATCTAAGGTGCTGGAGGTAGCATACAATGACAGCAACTGCTTGCAGTAGGCGGGATGGAGACATCTCAGAAGCCCTCCGCAGCTCCTTTTAGAAAAGGATGGTATCTTGGAACCTGAGAACCAGGAGACACATCCCTCCAGGGGACCCGCCATCTGAAATAAAGGACTGCCTGCAGTAAGCAGGGATGGAGACATCTCAGTAGCCCACAGCAGCTCTTTGTAAAAAACAGTTGTTCCCATTTCTCCTAACCTTAGACTTGGACATCAGCTGTATAGAGTTCATTCATGCATGACTACTTTTCAGTTGGCCTTGGTGTACATAATTATTCTATTATATCTGACTTTCTTACTTCTTTCTCCGTCTGCTCTGGTGGAGTCTGTGAAACTAGATGTCCCTTGATGTAATGATTCTTAATTAAAAAATTGAGGCATGGGGCACAGCACAGCACAGTCCTAATGACCCAGGTGCATGCTGTGCGGTCTCATCTTAGAATCAATGTAATAACTGCACAATAGTAGTTCCAGATTAATGCTTTGACTTGCAAAGAAAGTTTGAAGAAATTATTAGAAAATGAAAGAGAGCCAACATTGGGACCCCAAGAAAGGAAAAAAAAAACTATTGGAGTTATGAAATAAGTTGTACAACACTTGAGAGTGGTTCCTGAATAAACAAGTATATAATATGTAAAATCTTATATTAGTGAAACTAAGTCAAAACACTGGGACTCTTAGGAGAGTCATTGTGTGCAACATGCAGACGTAGAAAGCTAGCGGAAGTATTGAGTTAAGGGTTAACTTGATTCTTTCTGGCCACTGCCGGGCAGCTTTGCCCATGTCACTTATTATTAGAGCTTCACAAGAAAATGCAAATACTTGGCCTCGAAGCTCTGAGTTCTGAAGTATATAATAAGTCAAAGTTTAAATAATGATAAGTTTGCAATTATTATTATTTTGGCTAAAGGCTGGGAATAGGGAAGCTTGAAACTTTGGGGAACAATTGTAATTCTTGATTCTTTGTGGGATGTAGTTATTCTTTTGAATTTGATTTGGCAATGATTATACAATGTCTTTTTTTTTATTTGCTTTTAGAGTATCAATAAAGGACTGGGGCAGGAAAAAGGCAAGAGCTAATGAGGAGAGTGAACTCAACTCCCCCTCTCTCCCTGCACTGCTCTTAAGTAGCCTCTCTTTCCTGTCTATGAAGAAAGAATGTGAGGCATGTATGGAGAGTGTGTGTGAGTGAAAGGAGAGTGCATGTGGTGTGTGTGTGAGATGTGTGTGAAGAGTGTGTGTGGGAGTGAAAGGAGAATGCACAGAGGTGTGTGCCATGGGCCGGCCAGTCTGGGCCTCTTTCAACCCGTGGGGGAAACAGGGTCCTAGTCAGGTAGACAAGGCATTGGCGAAGAAGTGACAAACAGACACAACACAAGGGAGTGTGGTATCTGAACAGGGCAAATAACAGAAGTCACATAGGCAGGTAGTGGTCACATCAAAGTCAAAGTAAGATCAAACAGCCAGGTGCAAGGTGGAGGAGCAGTGGTGTCTTTCTTCTTGGATTAATTTGGTAGCCCCAAGATAAATTCTCAGGGTCTTTCTGAGGCAAGCAGCTGGAGGTCCTTGAGAATATCCTTGGCTATAACATAGATAATTAGTGACGGAAGCCCTACAACTTCTCTCTAGTTAGTAAAGCAATTCTGCCTTGTGTGGGAATGCTCTGATGATTAGTGCCTACCTGCTATCTCTAACTTTGGAGACACCCTGTCTGATAAGACAGCCTCTTAGTAGAAATTCCAAGCTAACTAGAGCTAGGAAATCAATTAGGATTACTGAAACACTGTGGAGGCCAGGAAATAATGTTCAATCTCAGTTTTAGCTATAATGAAATATTTCCTAGGGCACCTTCATGCCTGAATAAAGAAAGAATGCAGATCTCTCCACAGACTTTTAGCAGAAACCAATCTGGAACACTCTGAGCTAGGAGATGTCAGTGACTGACTACCTCAAGAGACTGACTCCTTTGGAAGTGTACGCCTCAGGTCCGTGATCAGGTTTTTAGGCCTGTCCCAGACACAATTGAAGTAGATGAGTTCTGTGTGACAGGTGTGTATGAGTGTAAGACTTAAAGAAAAGAAAAAGTGCACAGGAGAAAAGCAGAGTGTGCAGAAGAATGCAGAGTGTGTGCAGCCTCAAGTTGTGAGCGAATGAGCAAGAGAGAAAGAGAGCAGAGGATGAGAGAGGAACTTTAAGCCTTGAAAATTGCCTGTCAGCTTGTACCCAAAAAGTAGTCTGTGTATATTTATTATGCGCCTTCCAGATATCCCTGCTTCCAGTTGAGAACTCCAATCCTGTGTCCTGGAGGCACTAAGGTTAGCCATGAACTCTTGGTCCACCTGCCTCCACCTCCCAAATGCAGGAATTATAGGTGTACATCTTCATGCCTAGCTCAGGAGTCTTTCTTGAATGGGGAGAGTCAGGGTTTTCCCTGGCACTCATGCTGAAATCCTAAGGGGTGTTAGATAAAGTAAGACCATGTCACTTGTCACTAATCATGTGCTTGTAAACTCAGCACCAAGGATGAGGGCGCTGGAGTTATAATTTTCCCATGAGACTCATCTGTGCAAAGACATTGGAATTCTATAGAACATGTCCACTCTCTCTTTTTCCACTTGATTTGGCATCCTTTCCCCTCTACACATAAGTCTTCAGATCATTCATGGCACACAGAAAAGCCTTGGCAACTGACTGAGACCTTGAACAACAACAATCCAGTGTTGAACGTATTGGCAAGGTTAATGTAAGGATTAAAAGCACAACTACCACATCCTCAGCACAAAGAAGTCCAGTGCAATGCCACTTACCTTCCCAGTTCATAGAATAACAGGTAGTACATTTCGGCACATTTAATGTAGCACTGTCCCATAGAAATCTAATGTGGGCCCTAATGTGAGTCACAGATATAATTGGACATTTTCTAGAAGCCCCACACTTAAAAGTGTAAAAGAAGAGCCGGCCAGTGGTGGCACACGCCTTTAATCCCAGCACTTGGGAGGCAGAGGCAGGGGGATTTCTGAGTTCAAGGCCAGCCTGGTCTACAGAGTGAGTTCCAGGACATCCAGAGCTACTCGGAGAAACCCTGTCTCGAAAAACCAAAACAAACACACAAAAAAAATATAAAAGAAATAGGTGAAATCAACTTAATAAGATATTTGCTTAAACTAACATATCTAAAAGCTTATCATTTCGACTTATAGGTAACATAAAAATTAAGAAGTATCTTATTGTTTTCATTCTTTTTCATACTAAGTCTTTGGAATCAGTGTGACAGTTACACATATAAGACATCTCATTTTTGACCAGTCTATTTCAAAGCCTGAATACACCCTTGTGGGTGGCGGTCTTGTATTGGGCAGAGCAGTTGTGGCATTCCTAATGACACTGAATCTCCTTACATTTTGAAATCTGGCCCTTTAGGGTCTATTTTATATCCCATGTCAAACTAGAAATGACTCAGCCCTGGTCCTGTTCCATTAATATCATTAATGTATAGTTGTTTCGCAATATAAAGTACAGATTATTCCACTATAGGAATTACCAGATTTATTGTGCGGAATGACTTTCTTTTCTTCAAAAATTTCAAATATCCAGAAAATTAGAGTAAGTGGAAGGCTCAGCATGGTGAAGAAATGAGAGGGACAATAAGTGTCCTGTCTCCTGAGATCCTCCTGGTATCCATGTAACCCTCTTTGATGGAAATAAGAGACTTGGAAATTCACCTAGGTCAAGTTCAGTATCTTTCTTTGTTTTTTGTTTTGTTTTTGTTTTTTGTTTTTGTTGTTTTTTGTTTTTGTTGTTGTTGTTTTTGTGGTTTTGTGTATTTGAGACAGGTTTTCTCTATGTAGCCCTAGCTGTCCTGGCACTTGTTCTATAACCAGGCTGGCCTCAAACTCAGAGATCTGTCTGCCTTTGCCTCCCAAGTGCTGGGATTAAAGGTGTGCATCAACACTACCCTGTCTAAAGTTCAATTTTAATGGTCAGGGATAGGAGTGGTGGCAGTACTTAAGAAAACTAGGTGGATGAAGATATCATTAGGTGGTTGCCAGTGTAAGAAATGCCAAGTTTTTCAAGTAGCAGGTGACAGAAACACCCATTTATAGGTAAGAAAACAGAGGCTCAAGAAAGTTAAGGACTTGTGTTGTGGCCATTTTGCTCTGATTCTATACTTTCCCCTATGAAAAGCTTATGTGTGTTCTTCATAGATGAGCTCAAATGAAAATTAATGCATAATTTTGTACGTTGCTTTTCCTGCCCTTAAAAAGGCTGTGTTTTATACAACTAATAGTTAAGATATTTTTTAAAATTATGTGTATATGTATATGTGAGTGTTTGTGCATGTGAATGAGGTGTCCATGGAGTCCAGAAGAGGGTGTAGGATCACCTGTAACTGGAGTGACAGATGGTTGTGAGCCACCTAACATGGGTGCTGGGAACCAAGCTCCAGTGTGCTACAACGTCAGTATGTACTCTTAACTGTGAAGCCATCTGTCCAGCCTATGCAGTGAATCTTTAGTGATAACTAATTGTTCATTGAGTATACGTGTCATGATTTAGTTAAACAATCTCTTTTATTGTTTTTTAAATTTCTTATTGTTATTTTTTGTGTGAGAGTGTTTTGCTTCCATTTGTGTAAGAGAGTACCAGTACCTGTGGAGACTAGAAGAGGGTGTAGGATCCTCCAAAATGAGGGTTATAGGTGGTTATGAGCCCTCATGTGGTTGCTGGGAGTTGAACCAGGGTCCAAGAGCAGCCAATGTTCTTAACTGCTGAGCCATCTCTCCAGCCCCTCCCTTATAGTTTTTCTTTTTGTGGATATTACAGGATATGATTTTGTTCTATAGCTTGGGTACAAGGAGCATTATAGTACTTCGTTTTTAATTAAATTAAACTTGATTTAAATTCTCATGTGCAAAGTAGGGATAGAGAAGACTTCTGTGACAACCTCTACCACCACCTCCACCCCTACTCTTGCAAAAAAAAAAAGTTAACAGCCAAAAATGGAAGCCATCAAAGAGAACTCGTAATAACTGTGATAAGGATGCTGAAGTGTAGCTATATAGCTCTCCACTATTGATGGCTTCTGGTGGGGGTGGAGGTGAGGAAGGACTCCGTTTTCTTTCTTCCTTTCTTTCTTCCTTCCTTCAGTTCTTTCTTTCTTTCTTTCTTTCTTTCTTTCTTTCTTTCTTTCTTTCTTTCTTTCTGTTTTATTTTGAGACAGGGTTTCTCTACGTATCCCTGGCTATCCTCAACTCAATCTGTGCATCAGGCTGGCCTCAAACTCAAAGATCTGCCTGCCTCTTCCTCCAGAGCATTGGGATTAAAGGTGTGCACCACCAGCACCACCCTGAAAATAATTTATGTGCAATTGATCTTTGCCTGCATATATGTCTATATGAGGGCATTGGATCCCCTGGAACTGGAGTTACAGACAATTGTGAGCTCTCATGTGAGTGCTGGAGGTTGAACCCAAGTCCTCTGGAAGAGCAGCTGGTGCTTTTAACTGCTGAGTCCTCTCTCCAGCCCCTCTGGTTTTATTTAGGGGGAGCTAGCCACTGGGAGTTTGACCATGGTCCAGTGAGTATATGGACAACACAAATTGGACATTTTTTTTGTTGTTGTTGTTGAAGGGGTGAAGTGGAAATCATAAAGGGAATAGACTGGCCTTTATATCTGAAAGTTCAAAGAAGGCATGGGAGTTGGTTTGATAGTAGCCTCACATCATCATTTTGGACATTTTTTCTTCCTGTTTCTGTTCTATTTTCTGGAATGCCAGCTTCCTTCTAGTCTCAAGGTAGTTGCAAACTGCTACTACTTGCTTCTTTGTTGGCACTCACATATGGGAAGAAGGTAGAAAGAGGGAGAGTGGAAGTTAAGTGGACTGTTTCAGAAGCTCCAAGGCCTTAGAAAATATTTCCTCCTTGATTTTTATTAGGTGTTGTGACAGGGCAAGGGATGCAGAGGCTCCACCATCTTCTATTCTTGTTGAGGGCATTTGAGTTTAACCTAAAATTTGATCTCTTTGATGGGAAGCCTCAAGGAAAATTACCCAACCTGAGAGAGAGATGACCCAGCTAACTTATCTTAGCTTCTGTTAAACAACTTGCCACCCCATCTAGCTAACTGCTTGTCTAAGCTTCTGTTAAACTGCCTGCTTATACAGACACCCCCACCCCCAGACAACTGCTTAGCTTCTGTTAACCTGCTTGATTGCACAGAACCACCCCCACAGCTGCCAATAAAGATACTAGAATGTGGTTTTGCCTTTAAAAACCCCTTACTCTATCTAGGTGTGACGGTACACACCTTTAGTCTCAGCACTTGGGAGGCAGATGCATGTGAATCTCTGGGTTCAATGCCAGCCTGGTCTGTGAATGAGTTCCAGGACAGAGAAATCATGTCTTGAAAAGAAAAAAATAAAAAAACCAAACCCAAGGGCTAGGAAGATGGCTCAATGGGTAAGAGCACTGACTGCTCTTGCAAAGGTCCTGAGTTTGGATCCCAGCAACCACATGGTGGCTCACAACCACCCGTAATGAGATCTGACGCCCTCTTCTGGTGCGTCTGAAGACAGCTACAGTGTATTATGCTGGAGGGAGAGGGGCCTGAGCAAGCGAGGCCGTCCTGAGTTCAATTCCCAGCAGCCACACACATGATGGCTCACAGCCATCTGTACAGCTACAGTGTACTCATATGCATAAAAAATAAATAAATCTTAAAAAAAAGAGATACAAGTATTTTTTAAAAACAAACAAACCAAAACAGAACAAAAACCCAACTGGCTAGATAGACTGTGCCTATATGGTCTTCTCCAGTAGGCATACCATAACAATATCTTATCTTGAACCAAGAACTATTGCAAAGAATCAGACTTAAGCTCATCAGTTTTCAAATTGGCCCATATTTCTTATTATTGCAACTAATATGGGCTATTTTCTCTCCAAAGCACAAACACAATTCATGGAGAAGTGAACAAAAGTGAGAATAGTTACCAATAAAAGAGACAAAAATTTTTATAGAGATTATCAAAAATATGTGTACAGATACTCATAGAGGCCAGAAGAGGATATCTAATCCTCTGGAGCTGGAGTTATGGGTGTTTGTGGACCCTCTGATGTATAGGTAGTGGGAATTGAAATTTGGTCCTCTGGAAGATCAGGAAGTGCTCTTTTTAAAATATATTTTTAAAGATTTTATTTTATGTATGTGAATACACCGTCGTTATTCTTAGACACAACAGAAGAAGGCATCAGATCTCATTACAGATGTTTGTGAGCCACCATGTGGTTGCTGGGAATTGAACTCAGGACCTCTGGAAGATCAATCAGTGTTCTTAACTGCTGAGCCATCTTTCCAGCCCCAGGAAGTGCTCTTTTTTTTTTTTTTAAGATTTATTTATTCATTTTGTGTATATGAGTACACTGCTGCTCTCTTCAGACACACCAGTAGAGGGTGTCAGATCCCATTACAGATGGTTGTGAGCCACCATGTAGTTGCTGGGATTTGAACGCAGGACCTCTGGAAGAGCAGTCAGTGCTCTTAACCACTGAGCCATCTCTCTAGTTCCAGTTTTGTTCATTTTTATTGATGTATATTTGTTGTGACTTTAAATAATGACAAGGTACTTATGCAGAGCACTGCCCAGTGTGGAAGGGGACATTAATCATTGTATAGCACAGTGTTAGGAAGGTTAGATTGGAAGTATTGTTATTAGTGAATCATGTAGCATGGGAAATGGATGGACTTCTAAGACAGAGGAGGCTTCCGTTTATGTTTAAGTGAGGCATTTGGTAGGAGAGATGTGGAGTTAGGGTAGAGAGCGGATCACACATCAGAATCCTGGAAGGCCAGCACATGAGTTAACTTTTTTCCATCACCGATCATCATCGGCTTAGAAGCTGGAAACAATGAGCATTTATGGCAACAAACTCTCAGGATTCGGAAGTGCTAAGAGTCCAAGCGTATCTCCCTTGGCTAAGTGATTTTTGATACAGAGTCTTTCAGAAATTACAGGGAGACTTGAATCAAGGCCTCAGGCCAAAGCTATGCAGCCTTCAGTTTATATGGTGGGAGGATCTGCTTCTAAGCTTTGAGGGGGAGGAGAAAAAGGGCTAGTTGGAGGAGAAAAAACCAGAGAGGGATGAAGAGAGAGAGGGAAGGAGTAGAGGAGATGGGAAAAGGAAAAGAAGGGGTGGGGGAAGAGTGTTGGTACATGTATTGCAACTCATTTGGTCCAAAGTCCAGAATACCTTAGTTTTTAAACCTAGTATTTCTTTTTCTGTTACAGAATCCCATCCAGGAGAGTACATTATATTAAATTGTCATATCTTTTCAGGTTTCTCTATTCTGTGCCAGCATCTCTGGTTTCCTTTGCTTTTAATGGTCTTGATAATTTGGAGGGATTCTGCTCAGGTTATTTAGTGAGACACAATAACTTTCTAAACTAACCTCTGAATGTAATCTCATCACTTGTGACCATAATCTATTTGTTAGAAGCTAATGCTAACCCACATTCAGCAGGAGGGGAATTACGCTGTAGCTTTTGAAGACAGTAGCATAAAAGAATTTGTGGTCAAGTCCTTGGGCTCTACCTCCAAAGTGTTGGTTTTAGTAGGACTGTAGTAGAATCCAAGAGTTTGCATTCCTAACAAGCTTCCAGGTACTGCTTCTGCGAATGGGCTAGAGATTTATCTTAGGGTTCTATTGCTGTGAAGAGATACCATGACCAAGGCAACTCTTATAAAGGAAACCATTTAATTGGGCTGGCTTATAGTTTCAGAGGTTTAGTCCATTATCATCATAGTGGGAAGCATGGCAGCATGCAGGCAGACATGGAGCTGGAGGAGCCAAGAGTTCTACAAGCAGATCTACAGGCAGCGGGAAAAGACAGTGAGCCACTGAGCCTGGCTTGACCATCTGAAACCTCAAAGCCTACCCCCAGTAACACACTTCCTCCAACAAGATCACACCTACTCCAACAAGGCCATACCTCCTAATAGTGCCACATCTCCTGAGTCTTAAGGAGGCCATTTTCATTCAGACCACCACAAGATTTCAAGAACCACAGAGAGGCCTGTGTAAAACCTTATGTGCATAACAAGCTGGAAAACTTTTGAGAAGATTTAAACTCAAGAGATCTAATAATAACTACTACTGAAACCAGCTGGCTTTAATTTCTAGACTAACCATTATCATGGACAAAATAGGACCAATGTGCTTTATATTAGAGATATTTATTTCACTTACTTGTCACACATAAAGGGGGGAGAAGTCATACATTTCCACCTGACATTAAAATAACTGAGACACAGAAAGGCTAGTAGACTAGTCTTAGGTCACACAGCTTGCTAATGATAGGGTTAAGTTTAGAGCTGTGTCATTTGAGCTGTGGCCCAGCACAAGTTTCCATTATACAGGCCTCTTTCCCATTTCCTCAACTTTTAGGACTGTGCCACTTTTTAGGGAAGCATAAAATTAGGCACATTAATTTTAAGAATTAAAACATCAGAATAAAAGAATTTAAAGTAGCAGTTTGTGCAGCAGAAAAGGAAATTATGAAAAAGTTGATGGGTGAGTTCAGAAGGGTCAGCAGTGCTGCGTCACATAAGTGGGAAAACCTCTTTCCCCACTAACACTCAGCTTTTCCCTTCTCGGGGATCTTCATCCATAACTGCTACTAGCAAAACTCCACCTGTAGGTATCACCCCAAAAAAGTGAGCAGACAACCATAGACCACTCCTTTTTGTCTGCCTGTGCAGTCCCAATTGCAGTCAGTGTTCTGCTCTGTTGGCAAAACTGCCCTTTACAAAGCTTGTTGCTAAGTCTCTTTAGGTTTTGCTTCCAGTGGAAAAGGCAAAGTAGTCCAGGTAGTATATGTTGTACTTAAAAATCTGGAAGTGGCCTGGCGGTGGTGGCGCACGCCTTTACTCCCAGCACTTGGGAGGCAGAGGCAGGCAGATATCTGAGTTCGAGGCCAGTCTGGTCTACAGAGTGAGTTCCAGGACAGCCAGGGCTACACAGGGAAACCCTGTCTTGAACCCCCCCCCCCAAAAAAAATCTGGAAATGTGGGAAGACCACAGGATGTCTCTGAATGCATGTGCTATTTTTCTTTAAATTCAAGGACTAGAAGCACAACAACCTCATAAACCAAAGAAGTGGTATATAGCCAAATGAAGGCATGAAACTTTCCACTAATAATCGGACCAAGAAGAATTTTTACCTTTCTTCTAGTTGATTTTTACACATTAACAAAAGTTTATGTCTCATGGTAAGTAATGGTTAAAAGCAAGCAGTAGTTCCTATATTCACATTAGGAAATACTGATTTCATACACTGAGCTGTGAATTTAAGCTCACTGTCAGGCAAAGGAAATCTAGCAGAATGCAACACATAGAGTCCTGCACCAAAGTGGTAGCTGTGGTGAAACTGAGTCAGGGTTCTGTGATGGTGAGGGCTTGTGAAAGAGACTGGTCAGTGGCTCTAATATGAGCCTTTCCAATGGATGTGTATGTTTGGGCAATGAAATAATTGTGATTAATCCCAACAAACTGTTTCGGGGCAAGGGGATCTAGGAAGCATGGAAACCACATGTTAATGACTTTCGTTTGTAATGGATTCCCTCAAAGGTGGTAGTGGTGAGAGAAGCATGAATAAGTGATTTAAAGATACTGTGCTATTGGCCCAGTTGGTAACCAGGGGTATAGGGCCAGGACCCGCAGCCAGTGACGTAACAATACTGCTTTGTAACAATCCTGTCTAAAGGTATTCACCAGAGTGAAGGTGGGCAGTCAGTGAGCGGAGCTCCTGAGGGCAGGTTAATTGATAATACACTGAATCCTATCGCGTGTTGGAGGGGAGGGGATGGGACCAGTAGCTTCCACTTAATTCTGTAATTAATTGTTGGAGGGGATGAAACAAACCATGCAGTTAAGAAAAAGCCTAGGACCGCAAGGAACAACTTAAAGCTGAGGAGTCAGCAGATCTGAGGAGTGCCTTCCGGAAGAGGGGCCTGGGGTTGGGGGAGGTCTAGAGCAGCCCTAAAGATATCTCAGGCGTGGGCTCCCAGTGTCCTTCAAGTCTCAGAGCAGTTCTCAAGACTTGATCCGGGGCGGGACCGGCAACAACCAAACCGGCTGGCGCCAGGCTGAGCCCCACGAGCGAGGGCGGGAGGTTTGTGCGTGTTACCGGGGCTTTAAGGAAGCTTAGGCGGCGGCGGCAGCCAATCAGCAGCGCGCGCGTGCAGCCGCGTACCCCTTAGCGCCCCTCACATCCCACGCGCGCCGCGTACGTGCGGCGGCAGAGCCCGCCTTTTCCAGGCGGGGCTTGAGAACCCGCGGGCCGCCGGCTACGGCCGCCTAACTGCTGTCCGGTGCTTGTGTAGGGTGCTGCGGCGGAGACCGGCTGCTGGCGTCAAGGCCGATCCCCAGGTGGAGGTAAAGCCCCGCCGGCGCCGCCTCCTTCTTGCGGCTCGGCGGCGGCGGCGGCCTCCGCTCCGGTCCCGGACGGCTCGGCGGATCTGCCCACCACACCGGTGAGGATGCGGCTTTTCTACCGGCTGCTCAAGCAGCCGGTCCCCAAGCAGATCGAGCGCTACTCCCGCTTCTCCCCGTCGCCACTCTCTATCAAACAGTTCCTGGACTTCGGTAAGTCTGACTCCTTGGAGCCACCTCCAAGGCCCCATGGGAGTGAGGGAGCCGCCATCCTTGTCCTGCCCGTAGCTGGGGCTCTTCAGCTTCTGGGCAAAGTCCGTGAGAACCTCCGGGAGGGGTGATGGGGATGCAAGCCTGAGGGCCCTCCTGGGGCTGAGGTTTCGGGTTTCGGGAGGTGGAGGGGCAGGGCCTGACACCCCCACGCCCAGCTTCGTTCAGGGACCCTCATCCCAGTCAGAACTCCCCAGCTATTCACTACGAGCTTCAAATCTACTTGACTCAAACCGCACTCTCCTTAAAACTTCAGAAAGAGAGCTCGTAAACGTTTTTTATTTTTAGGCGTTTTTTAATGGTTGTGTAAGACGGGTTTAGAAACACCTTGAGGTTGAGTAAATCACATAGTGACGTTTTGTTCCTTTTCTGCTGTAAGGTGTTGGGTAGCCTTCAGTGGCAGGACCTGAACACCTTCATTATGATTATGACTTCAAAGCAGTCATAGTCTTGGGCTGCAAATGCCTTACATGCTGGGTAAGAGCTGACCTGTAGGCTCCTGGCTACAAAGCAGGGGTTTCTAGGACAACTCCAGCCTGAGTGTGAGCACCTTTCCTTAATGTCCCTTGCACCCTGTGGGCAGCTGGGCTAGTACTTTACTCTACATGGATTGGGGTGGGAAGGGAGAAGACCCCAATAAAGTCTGAGGCCTACTTAGATGGGAATAGATGCTGCCACCTTCCATTAACTGATCAATCATGTTTCCCCAGAGGATGTTATTCCAACTCCAGCAGGCTGAATGCAGTTGTGAAACACCTGAAATAAAACAAAAATGGAACTCAGCATCCCACCAAAGGAAACTCAAGATGACTTAGGCTCTCAAAGCCTAGATCTGTTGAATTCATTTGATTTAAATGTCATGGGATGGTGTCAGTTGGATATAAAAATGCAAAATAGGTAGAACCTTCTGGGAAGACCAGATATGCAAAATGTGGTGTTGTCTATATTTGGGGAGAAACATACAAGATGGAAAGAGGTATAGGTTAGAGGTTTAAGCTGATGCCAAATTAAGTTTTAGAAGCCAAGTTGCCAAAGATAGATGATGAAAATCTAAGATGAGGGAGAAGTTGGCCTTTGTATCTTAAGTTTCATTTTCAAAAACTTTTCAGTAGTTGGACTCTACTCCCTCTGGCTATGTGTAAAATTTATGTATTCTTAAACATTTTAGCTATGCATGAACTTGTTTGTGTGGACACACTTATATCATGGTGTATCTGTAGAGGTCACAAGACAACTTGCAGGAATTGGTTCTCTCCTGCTGTCATGTGGGTCCCAGAGATCGAACTCTGGTGGTCAGGCTTGGAAGAATGTGCCTTTACTCACTGCACTTTCTTACCCCACCCTGCTTGTAGAGTTTCATAGGTTTGAGGCAGGTCCTGACTTCACAGCTTAGAAGGAAAATGTTGCTATTGCTATAAATAGGCATGTTTTCCTAATTTAGGGCTAGAGATTATTGTGAACATAAGAACCTTTTGTTAGGGTAAACAGACAGATTAACTCTCAGTTGAAAGAACAAAAGAAATCTTGCTCACTCCCACCTGCAAAGTTTGTGAAAGTTTAAATAGTGTTCCTGAAATTTCAGTTACTTTATTTCTGTGGCAGTATCTCCCATGTTCATAGGCAAGGATGATATTTGAATAGGAAAGCTACTGTAAGGATATGGTGGGTAATCAATGTTGTGAGGATTTAGAAACAAATGTTCACTTTTTTAAAGCATTGAGATCAGTGGTTTGGGGCCAGGGCCTCATGCCCTGAATTTCTGGTACTAGTAGTGTATGCATGGAGTACAGGGCACTGGTATTTTTAGAAGACCTCAGAGTCATTCTAAAGCATCATCAGGGTTAAAAACCACTAAGTAGATGTACTTCTGGCGAATCTGCAGCCTCCTTTTTTCTGGATGGCGTATTTGTTTAAGCCCTTTAAAATAAGAATTTCTTGAATTGTCTTTACTGGAAATTCAGTCTGCAAGAAGAACAAGTATTCTAAATGGAATATCAATTTACAAAGGTAGTACTGTAGTACCATTCCCAAGGGCAAGATTAAGAAAAAACATAAAAATTTATATTTTCTCTTTTGGGTCAAGATTTTTCCAAATTCAGAAGATACAAAAGGACCTATGCAGAAAATGCCTGTTTCCTACTTCTGTTGACTAGTCTCTTTGCTTAAGTTGCACCATATAGTTTTACTTATATCCTGCTTTAGGCTTAATATGAAAGGACTTAGCATGTATATACTTGTAAACTTCCTTTTCCTTTTTCTGACTGCTGAGGGTTCATATGGGTGTAGTGTAATTAGATACCACACAAGTGACAGCTACTGGGATGTTTGTAGACCTTGCTATGACACAGTACTGTAGTGAAGTATTGTAATTTCACATATGTCTGGGTGTAGATAGAAGACAAATTCCTAAAGGTGACCTTGCTACGTGGTTATCACACTTTTGATGGGTGAAGTCATATTTACATAGAAATGTTTTTTTCTTCAAGTAAACTTTATCTTGGCTTTTTATTTTGGAAAATTGTATAGCAATAGAAAGAATAGTTTGATAAACTCGGGTTATTATACTGAGGGCTGTGTGTTATTTGTAGATGTTTGCATATGTAGGCTGTTAGGTTTGGCTTGGTTTGGTTTTCTTTTTGAGAAAGTTAGGCTTGTTTCAGAAAGACAATTTTTTTCTCCATTAATACTGATTTATTCTTTAGAGTTAACTGTTCTTTAAAGATTTGGTATAACACTTCTATGAAACCTTCCACAAGTTTCTATATTCTATGGTATTGGTCTGTGTAGATTTTCTGTGTCATCAGGAGTCCATTTGAATATATTTTGTTCTACAAAATCCTCAATTTTATTGATTTTTTTTTTGACAAGTTTGGATAGATTCTCCTCTCTTGCATCTGTTTTTCCATTTAGGCGCTCGCTTTTTATTTTGTGCTTTAAAAAAATTTGCTTGTATTTTGGCAAGTTTCTTATGTTTATAATCCATTCTTACTACTTTCTCCTGCACTCCTCTCTTATCCATTTCCCATCCCTATCACTCACTCCCCCCCCCCC
>JADRCD010078939.1:0-11068 GCA_019843815.1 Montemys delectorum | reverse complement strand
TGACAATATTCCTCCAAAATTTTGTCCTGCATCCCATTATGATCTCTCTGTCTTGATGTGATTGTGTATCTTTCTTCCTCTCACTTACTGTCACTTTCTGTCCTTTTTGGTTTTTGCATATAATTTTGCAAACTTGTGCATCCTACCAGAAACCAAAGATAAGGGGTCTGCATTTTGTTGTACAACGTTTGGTGTTTCACAGCTCCCAGGTACAGTGGTGAGGTGTCAGAGCTCCAGTTTAAACAGTACTACTCTTATTTACCTTGGAGGCACTTTGTAATCCTTGGCAATATTTAAAGCCATATGCTCTTGGGTCTCATACCCCAGAAAATGTACAATATCTGACTTTGCAGTACTAGTTACTCAAGATACCTGGTGTTTCGTTTCGCCTAGGGTTATTGACAGTAGAGACGGGGGCATCGGTCTTGAAGGTAGCTATCCAGAATGTGGATGAGCTACTGAGGACCAGAGGAGTAAGGGTTAAAAAACAGGCACTGGCAGAGTTAACCAAGCAAATAGAAGCTCACTCTCCTTGGTTGGAAGGACTAACCAAGATCAATAGAAAATCCTGGGAAAAAAATAGGAAAAGCTCACACAAATAATAAGGTAGATGGGTTTCCGCTCCACCTTTGGGGGATGGTCATGGATATTATGATTGAAAGTGAGAAAAATGAGCAGAAAGAGGGTCATTCTGATAGCGAGATAAGCCTGACTAGTTCAGAAATGACAATTTTGGACGAGGATACGGACCGGCCTTCTACAGAAGCTGAACAGGTCCACAGTTCCTCAGAAGAGGTCCAGAGTTCTTCCCGCTCGAGTATGGTGACTGAAGAAGCCCAAACTTCTGCAAAGCGCAAACTTACCATGTCTCGTGTAAGGAGACAGAGTTCTTATGCAAAGTCTGCACACTCTAAAACAAGGGAGATGTCTTGGAACAGATTTCGCCTCAGTAGAACAGAACTTGTGAACAAGGTATGAGAATTAAGCAATGAACTCAGGGGTTTAAAAATGCAGGCAGGTAGAAAGAAAGACAGCTATCTGAGGGCAGAACCTTTGCCCTTAGATGGGGCTTTTTACAGGGCTCAGGAAATAGAGCAAGACTATTCTCGTTTACGGGCTTTTCTGGTACTGGAATGCAGAGACCAAAATGAGATCCATATAGGTATTATCAAGTTTTGATGGTAAAATTATTAAGGATTTAAAAAAGGTGGTTTATCAATACGGTGCTAACACGCCATTCACCCAAGCCTTGGTAGATAACGTTATAGATTACAACCTAATGCAGCAGGACTGGAGAACTTTGGCTTGTGCTATACTGCAAGCAGGTGATTATTTGATATGGCAGTCCGAGTGGAAGGAGCATAGCAAAAAGTTTGCCATGCAAAATGCTCAGTCTGGTAATCCTGACTGGGACCTGGAGATGCTTTTAGGGGAAGGAAGGTATGAAGGAAATGCTAGACAGATTAATTATCCTGCCGGAGTATTTGCTCAAGTCGCTATTTCGGCCAGAAAGGCATGGATACAGGCTGCCTACTAGAGGTGAAGGCAGCACCAGCTTGACTGGAATACAACAAGGTCCAGAGGAACCTTTCCAAAATTTTGTGGCGAGACTGCAGCAGGCGACCAGCAGAATTCTTGGTAGCTCCTATTCAGAAGGTCCGCTTATCATGCAGTTGGCTTTTGAGAACCCTAATGCTACCTGCAAAGCAGTTCTCCTTCGGCACAAGGGTTAGATGGATTTATCTGGATATATTCATCTGTGCGAAGACATTGGGCCTATGTTTAATCAGGGATTAGCCATTGCAGCTGCATTACAATGCACTACTGTTCCAGAAATACTGGCACAGCAGCAGGATAGCAAGTGATGCTACCGGTGTGGCAGTTTTAACTATTTTAAGAATGAGTGCCCCAAACGGGTTACAGAGATGCAGTGGTCAGATGCTGCACTGAAACTGTGTGACTGTTATAAGAGAGGAAAATATTGGCACAGAGAGGGTCGATCCAAAGAGGTTTCTCAGAGTTGTACTTGTTCAAAAAATGGTTCCAGTGGCCAGCCGCAGGCCTCATCCTGGAACCAAAAGGCAATGCATGTGGCCTTGACACTGCTGACAGATCAGAAAGAACTATACTTGAGCTCCAAAGAGCAGCCCCAGGGCGTGCGGGAGTAGACTTATTTGCTACCTGGCACACAGTATTAACACCAGAAATGGGAATTAAGGTTATATCTACTGGAGTTTATGGGCCACTACCTTCAAAGACTTGGGGTTTTGTGCTTGACAAAGGTAGTGTTATTGTGTATGGTTTGCAGATTCACCCAGGTGTTATTGATCACAATTATCAAGGAGAAATAAAGATTATGGCTTCCTCACCACGCGATATTATTATAGTACCGGCATATGAAAAGATTGCTCAGCTTGTCTTGGTTCCTTTACCTAAGGCTGTTGCTTGTGAGGCAGGACAAAGTTGTTCTGGTGCTCCTAAAGTATATTGGATACAGTCTATTACAAATAAGAGGCCTAAACTTGAGCTAACTATTGAGGGAAAACATTTTGAAGGACTCATAGATACGGGAGCTGATGTAACCATCATCAGAGGTCAGAGTTGGCCCTCCACGTGGCCTCTAACTGAGTCCATTACTCACCTTCAAGGGATTGGGTATGCCAATAACCCAAAACAAAGTTCTAAGCTTCTAAACTGGAAGAATGAGGAAGGTAACACAGGGCAGATCCAGCCATATGTTATGCCTAACCTTCCTGTCACTCTGTATGGGAGAGATCTGTTGTCACAGATGCAGCTGGTGCTATGCAGCCGTGGTGAACTAGCTAATAGGCAGAGATCCAAACAAAACATTAGGATGTGCAGAGGCTATAAGCCTCGTTCCAAAAATAAAGGTTTGAAGCATTTTCTATAATGACCACTGTCCTTCCTGTGCCCGATGCAGATAAAATCCAGTGGATAAATAGTACTCCTATATGAGTGAATCAGTGGTCTTTACCTCAAGAGAAAATACAAGCAACTTCATTGCTGGTGCAGGAGCAATTAAAAGCAGGACACCTGAGGGAATCAAATTCCCCATGGAACATGCCTATATTTGTGATAAAGAAAAAATCAGGTAAATGGAGACTGTTGCAAGATCTGAGGAAGGTTAATGAAACTATGGTGATAATGGGAACTTTACAGACTGGATTGCCGTCTCCAGTGGCAATTCCTAAAGGATTTTACAAAATAGTTATGGATTTAAAGGACTGTTTCTTTACAATTCCTTTGCACCCTGAAGATTGTGAGGGGTTTGCATTCAGTGTTCCATCTGTAAACTTTAAGGAACCTATAAAAAGATATCCATGGACAGTCCTTCCTCAAGGCATGGCTAATAGTCCTATGTTATGCCAAAAATTCGTGACACAAGTCATTGATCCTATAAGAAGGAAATGTACATGATATTCCAGATTTAACTTCCTTTCATGAAATGCATCATCAAATATGGCTTTATTTCTTCCATCTTTGCAGAAGAGACATGCTTCCTGAAAGAAAGAGATTTCAGACCTTCCCTGTTCCCTCAAAAATCTTAGATATTCATTTTATGTGAAAGGCTCTCACATCTTCCTGATCCTACAAAATGAACTTCTGATATTCTGTTGACTTAATGAATACCATCTTTCTTTTTCTGCCCATTCATAAAGAAAGTAGCATTTAAGATTGGTTTGGTAGTTTCTCTTCTTGTTTAATGGAAGTTTACAATCAAGCAATCTCTTAAGTGTGTGTGAAACCATCCTTGTAGCACTGGAGTCAGCGGGGTATGCTGGTAGTGTGTGCTCATATCTACTTTGGGGTATTTCAACAATGAAAGAATAGCATCTGCTTTAAATTATCAGCTCAGAAATTATAGTAAATTACCACTTTTAGACTTTCCTCCCAAAATTAGAAAAAATAACCTTTAATCTGTGTAAGTGAAAAGCTCAGGTTGCTGTGACCATCTACAGTTCAGCTGAAGTAAGAGTAATCCTTAAGCTCACCTTATTACACACAACATATTCAGAGTATACAAATAGTCATAAAATGCTGCTTGAGTATTGAGAACTGAGATACTATCATAATCCAAAGCATACCCTCACCTAAAAATAACCTATGTAGATAAAAAGATGATGAAGAAACTATATTCATTAACTGATTACTACTAATAATATAGTGGAAATAATTCTGATTGTGCTCACTTATGTAGTTGGAAGTTAGTTTAATAAATAGAATTCAATATAAATAATATGTTTTAAATGAAGAAGTTATGTAAAAGTCAAGGGTACTTTTTGTTCTAGGACATTAGAGCTTACATTACAATACATTACATTACATTACATTAAACCTAGGCGGCTAAGAAGGTGTTGAACAGAGAACATACCCTCTGTGTCTTCCAGGTTACAATTCTTGAGAAGCATCACCCTCCTTTCTGCAACATCACATCCTACAGAGCTCCCCAGAGGACCTGCTTTGCACAGCTCAGAAGCATAGGTACATATCTGCCAGTATGGCTCCTCACCTGGCATTTCATTGGGGATATCATAAAACAAGGTTTGACTTATGATTTCTAGTATATTTGTTGGTATATTCTTGTTAACTGGCAATTCTGTTGTCTTCCACTGCTCTGCTGAAGACCTGACCAAAAAAAGAGGAGGCACAGGGCTCATTAAATACACATTAAATTAAATACACATTAAATAAACACAGCTTACTCTTCTCTTCAGTAATATATCCATTCAATAAGTTTGTTCAAAAATGACTATCAATTCATCAGAGCTCCCATCCTGAGGTATCTGTTTCACAAATCAATTTACTCAACTCAGAGTAGTGTATATTACAAAGAGCCATTCAATAAACATGACCTCCAAGCTGTAGAATATTTCTAAAGTATAATTAATGTAATCCTTCAAATTATTGAAACTTTAAATGATACATATCTGTATAATGCATACTTATCTAACATCTAAATCTAAAATGAATGTTCAAAAAAAATCCTACTATTCTTGAGAGGTTTACCTGAGGAGAGAGAGCCACCTAGAGTGGAGGTGGTTCCATCCAATGGACTCAAAAAGCTGTCTAGAAACTGAAAGGGACAACAACCTTCAACTGTCTGCTTCTTGACTGCAAACAAATGGCCAGCCACCTCACACTCCTGCCACCATGTCTTCCCCAGCATGGTAACAGTGTAGTCTCTCAAACCATGAGCTTTCTGTAAGATGTAAAAAGTAAACAGCACAAACCTCACATACTTGTTAATTAGAAGAATAATTACTGCAAAATGACTTCACTATTCAAAGCATTCTACAGTTTCATCATAATCCTCATTATAATTCAAAAACCTTTCTTCACAGAACTAGAACATCTAATCCTAAAACATACATGAATACAAAAAAGACTGCAGATAACCAAAGCAATTCTAAATAGAAAGCAATGCTGGACATTTTTTAATTATTGCAATACCTGGTATTAAATCACATCTCACAAAAACCATAGTTACAGACCAGCACAGCACTGATATAAACAGACCTACAGACCAAAGGGGCAGAAGAGCCCAAACAAAACTGCAGCACAGACAAGCAATCTGACAACAGTGTTCAAGCACAGAGTGGAAACAGACAATAGAGAAAGCTGGAGAGCCGCACAGAAACAAAGCTACATTCTTTCCCCCTGCATGACATCAATTCAAGAACAAACATGGATCTTGAGATCTGAAAGTCTGGAACTGCTAGAAGAAAATAGGACAAGCCTTTCCAGACACATTTCTAGGCAAGAGCTCAGTGGCACAAGGGACAGTTCTAAGTACTGACTGAAAAAATGCCATTACATACAATCAGTGGCACTTTGAACAGAAAGGTCACCAACCAGCAGAAGAAAGAATACCACCACCAGCCTCTCACATGCAAACTCAAACTCTAGACTTACTATAAACATCAGCACCACCCCAACATACTACACACACACACACACACACACACATACACACATACACACACACACACACACACACACACACACTATATGGATGTATATATATTACATCATAGAACATTCCATCTTAAGATGTGGTTCACCACAGAAGGACTTATTGATGTGCTGACCTGCTAATAATCATAACCAGATTGACAGCCACAAGGTAAGAATCTATCTATCTATCTATCTATCTAGTAACCGTCCTCCAGCCAGGAGCTGGTTCTCAGACCTTGCCTTGCCACAAATAGCCACACCTCTGTCCAAGTTCCTGCTAATAGCCACGCCACTCTCCAAGCTCCTGTTATGCTAAAACTCCCGCCTCCAGAGACCAAAGATGAAGATGCTGATTGGGCTGCAAGATGCTGACGGACTGGGGGAGGGATTTCTGCCTGCCTGCTTGTAGCAGAATCAGTTGAATACAGATGGAGGACTGAGAGCATACCATGGCTCGTTCCCACTTTTTAACTTTCTCGCCATCCAGTTCTCCTTTATTTCTTTAGGTTCTTACTTCTCTTCCAGAAAATCTGTTCATATTTAACCACAGGAAAGACCAGAATGGCCCCCAAATGTGGACCTGGGAGCGAGAAGATAACTAGAGAACAGTGCTGCCTTGATGGAGCTCCTCAGAAAACAGAAGAAAGGAAAATATGGTATTTGGCAAGGTAAGCAACTCTTGAGGTGTCAAAGGATGTGGGCTAAGCTGAGACAGCAATGGCTCCGTGCTGGTTTCCCTTAGGGTTTGGCAGTGACAATCAGAATTGCAAAATTTGTTAGGCAATCGTCCATAGTCAAAGAAATATATTTAGGTGGGGAGGGTAGGACCTAATTAAAATAAAAAAATACATAAAAATAGTAAAGTACAAAAACAAAACAAAATGTATGTATAGAGAGATCAAAAGACAAAAATGGATTTCAGTGCTATCCCAGAGACACAGAGAAATCCCAGCTATTCCAAGAGACATCTTGCTTTCTCTATGGCTTATTCAGGAGAAATTTCTAGTCTTAACTATGTGTTATATGTAGGTTTGTGTCTGTCTTTGTCTTGTGATATGAATGATTGCAGTTTTGTGCTTTGTGTTATAACACAGTGGAGGCTAATTGCCCTGCTGAGACTAGTCTCATGAGACATGGTCTGGACTAATCAACATGGTGGCATGGGGCCAACGACAACTCTGCAGGGAAGAGGCTGTTCCAGGGCTAAAAGTGTGGCTGATTGTGTGGCCTGTTCTCTGCTCGCCTGCCAGCGCCAGCACCAGCGCCATAAGTTACCAGAGGGCACGGTATCTGCCAGGGGGCCCAGGCCTATAACGTCAGCTGCCAGGTGGACAGGAGCGTCTATGTAGCCAGGCTGGTGTGCACCCTCATGACACTACAGGTCATGTCTGGCTCTCAGCTGAGAGATCTAAAAATGGTCTCTCTGCTCTGACCATGATCCCGTGCTTTAGGTTTGGGCACATTACTCGGAGTTCTGCACAGTGTGTGTGTGTGTGTGTGTGTGTGTGTGTGTGTGTGTGTGTGTGTGATCCCGCAGCCACGAGATCAAAACGTCCTGGCCAAGCCTACACTGTGTGCTACACGGAAAAGACCACAGAACACCCGGGCACGCTCAGATGCATGCACAAAACCAGCACATCCAGGGTCTTGTGCTGCTACATGGCGTCCCAAGCAATGCCGGTGGAGGAGGCCCATGGCTGCTGCCATTTCGGGCACTGCTGAGGGACTCAAGAGCCAGTCCATGGATTGGTGGTGCCGGGACTGGAGTGGTGGCCCAGTGTCCTGCGTGCCTGACACTCTCTGCTCCCACCATAGTTGCATAGACAGTCTCTCTCTACAGTGCTGTGCCAACTAGAGTTTCACAACTGTGTATCACCATCTAGTGGCCACAGAGTGAGTTGCAGGCTGATCTTGATTTTTTTTCACAACCACTTAACGTGGATTTAATTACAAGCCAATTACTAGGCATGGACATAATGTTCTTGATGGCTTAATATTACAAAAGAAATTTAGAAGTACAGTTAAAATTGACAGAGTTCCATTGGCTACAATTTATTAATTATCATAAATCTAAAATAGCTTTGATTTTAAAATTAATAAATGTCAATGAGGCCATAAGCCTTATAAAATTCATTATAGCATTACAACCCGGCCTGATTACTTCATATAAAGCTATGGTAATTTTAAAGATTTTGCTGCCTGGAACATTAGTTGGTCAAGTGGATACAGATCTAGAGTCTTTTTAATAAATATGTTTTCTACTAAAATAATAGCTAGAAATTTTTATGAGCCAACAAAGTTCAATTGGCTAAAATAGTCTTTACTTTTTTTCTAAGAGTTAACAGCAGCTTCCCTCTATATCTAGAGGCCAAGCCTTGTGCCTGAGCATTGCTAATTTGCAACTTAAGTGCCTGGAACATCCTCAAGATAATGTTAAGTTTGCTGTTCTTAAACTTTTGAGCTTTTGTCTCAAGCAGGTTCATTACAGACATGAGGGCTCTACTCCACACTGGACTTCAGAGAGATTCTACATGGCAGTTATACATCGTGATGAAGAAAAGGTGATATAGACATGTCATGGCTTTGGTCTGTATGGAAAAAAGATGTGCTGGGAAGGCCTGCAGTCGGACCTCTGGATCACTGGCTCTCACAAACCTAAGACAGAGTCATGTGCCAAGAGGCCTGTTTACTAATAACAGACACTAAAAGGCCTGGTTTGTACAAATAAACACAAACTAATTGCACGTGATATCCAGGATGGGTAAGGGAGAGTCCACTTGATCTATATCTACATCAGGCGGGGTCACTAAGCCACCATAAAATTCCCAGGCAGGACTGTGGTGCATAAATATGCCCCAGCCCAGCTAATTTTTAATAAATAAATAAGGAGGAACTGTGACTGTCCTCCAGCCAGGAACTGGTTCTCAGACATTGCCTTGCCACAAATAGCCAGGCCTCTCTCCAAGTTTCCGCTAATAGCCATGCCTCTCTCCAAGTCGCTGCTATGCCAGAACTCCCCATTCCAGAGACCAGAGACCGAAGACGAAGATGCTGTTTGGGCTGCGAGATGCTGACGGACTGGGGGAAGGGTTTCTGCCTGCCTGCTTGTAGCAGAATCAGCTGAATACAGATGGAGGACTGAAAGCATACCATGGCTCAGTCCAATTTTTTAACTCTCTCTTGCTGTCTGGTTCCCCTTTATTTCTTTAGGTTCCTACTTTTCTTCCAGAAAATCCATTCACATTTAACCATAAAAAACAACATATACATACATACATATATATATATATATATATATATATATATATATATATGTGTGTGTGTGTGTGTGTGTGTGTGTGTGTATGTGTGTGTGTGTGTCTGTGTGGGTATGCAGAGGCCAAGTATACTGGTGCGCACCTTTAATCCCAGCACTTGGGAGGCAGATCTCTATGAGATTAAAGGTAACCTCGTCTACATAGTAAATTCTGGAAATGCCAGGGCTACACAGTGAGAGCCTGTCTAGAGATCATAACTGTTTTAACTCCAGTTCTAGGGATTCTATCACCTTAGATATACATGCAGGCAAAACATTTAAGAACATAAAATAAAAATGAATTATATTTTTAAAAAAGGAAAGAAAGAATGTAAGAAAGAAGAAGGAAGGCAGACAGGGAAGCAGACAAGCAAGACAGGCAGGCTAAAGAGAAATAGACTTGGGAAATAAACCAGAGGAGGCAGTCAGGAGGGATGAGGAATGGCAGGTGTAAGCAAGGAAGAGCAATGATATGTATTGAAATCTCAATGAAACCAACTTGTGTGCTCTAAAGAATTAAAGAGCAATGTGAACCCTAACATGAACTTGAACTGCAGATGGTTTAAAGGCATCACCTTGTACCCTGTGGCTGTCAATCTGATTATGTTTATTAGCAGGTCAGCACATCAATGAGTCCTTTTGTGGCGAACCACATCTTAAGACTGAATGTTCTATGATGAGAACATCACTAATGATTTTGTGATAAGGAGTGAAAAGATTGGTGAGTTCAATGCTCACCCCATTCTCAGTGATTTCTACAACTCTGGCTTGGAATTTGATACCCACAACATATGCTTGAAATCTACCTGTGGCTTCCTTTGTCCAATTCTTGTTTTGGGGCTGTATATCTGAGAAGTAAGAAAAAAAATAAAGAAAAGAAAAAACTAAATAAGATGAACTTACGCTGATGGTAGGCAGGACTGGATCCTTACACTTAGCTTACAAATTCTCAAGTGTTAGACAAGATGTGGTCAAGAAAATCTCACATTTTCCCAAACCATGTTATAGATCCTGTACCTGCTAACACACAGTGTAGATTTTCATGGGATCAGACCAGCACTGTCCCAGGGGCCTATGTGTGCCTTCACTGTAAGAGTAGAGGAGCTTTTGCTTGTGCAGTGATATGACTAATACAAAGTTAACAATGGATGGAAGGACCTCTGCAGAGTTTCCAGTGGTTTGAGTCAACTTGGGTTTACTTCATTTATTTTGAGACAGGACCACACTTGCACAGGCATACCTTGAACTCTGGGTTTTAAGCCCTTGAGCAGCTGAGTTTGTGGGAGTCTGTGATGTTGCCATAGGCTTTTAATTTTCATCCTTTCTTTTGGTGAGTTTCCAATTGTGAATGTTGACCTGAGACTACTCATGGCACCTGTTCAACACATTTGGAGGCTCACTCCAGAGCTTCTCATTTAAGTCTGGAGTGGGGAGTATAAATCTGAAGTTTGTTTTTGTTTTTCTGAGACAGGGTTCCTCTGTTCCAGGCTGTCCTGGAACTCTCTGTATAGACCCAGCTAGCCTCAAACTCATGTAAAGGTCGGCTTGCCTCTGCCTTCCAAGTGCTGGGATTGAAGGCATGTGCCACCACCACCTGGCTTATAAATCTGAATTTTTAAGACAAGTTTTTGCTTGTCTGGAACTTTGAAGGTGCTAGTCTGAGGGCCACATCACACATTGGCATTAAGAATGTGGTGATTAAGAATAATCTGAGGTAAGATGGTTCCTTAGGTGAACGTGTTTGCCACCAAAGCCCAAGCATCTGAATTTGATCTTTAGTTCTCAAAGTGGAAGGAA